>CATIWC010000401.1:0-159441 GCA_948472305.1 Vicia faba
TATATATATATATATATATATATATATATATATATATATATATATATATATATATATATATATATATATATATATATATATATATAAAATAAAAATTAATTATTTACAAAAAATGTGTATATTCTAGAAAATATTTTCAAATGTAAATAAAAATAATAAATGAAGATAAATGTATTTTTTATATTATTTTTGAGTTTTATTAAAAAAGAAAATAGTTTATTTACATATTTATACTTAGTAAAATAAAACTAAATATCAAATAAATATGAAAAATATAGAAAATAATTTTTTGGCATTTTTTATATTTGGACAAAAAATAATAAAGTCAGAATAAAAAATAAAAAATAAAAAAGATAAATATTTAAATAAATGGGCCAGGGGGGTGTAAATAGAAAAAGGGGGGGTGTCAAAAGCAAAGAACAACCAGGTCCAGCCCAGTCAGACTTCATCTTCTTCCTCTTGTTCACAAAACGCGTGCCTCTGTACATCAATGGCTATCTCCTGATTCTTTGATTTTTGACAAAACTCATAACATGAACATTGTAGAGAATTAAACAATGAATCCAACCATATAAAAAACTTGGATTAACTCTCAAAGACCAGAGAGAATTTCTCTGGCCCTAATTTCTAACCTAGTTTTTTCAGAAAGTTCATGAGTAAAATTCTCTTAGCACGATTAATGTAAATGGAAACTAAGCATATGTATGGCTTCAGGGCTATGAGTACAACATATTTCATTCACAAACCTAAGTCTAACCATTCCTAAATAGAGAGATAAAAGTCCATGAAATACCTGTTTCAATTGACTTCGAGCTGGACAATATAGCAACCTTCAATGGTGTTTGAGCTTCTTTTGAGCTTGCCTGAGGTCCAAGGAAGCTTTTCCAATGCTTGGCTTGTTTTGAAATAGCTTGAATCATGCTGTAGAACTCAACCTGCAGAGCTTTGAAATAAAAATGGCAAAGTGTGTTAGAGGTGTTACAGCTTGCAATGGGGGCCTGGGATAGTTCAGGTGAGTTGATTGGAAGATGTTTGAACTATCTTTGGACAAAACGCACGATGGAATTTGGTTATGGCTTGCAAAATGCAGAACTTGCCCTGTTTTGCAGAAAAACATTGATTCTGTGTACAAGGGAGTTTGAGAGGCAAAGGGGTCGTGTTTCAGGCTTGTTGGGAGGTATGGAACTTGTCTACAATGTTTGTGTAAGCTTGTCTTAACAGATGTGAGAGATGGTATATGTTTTGCAACTTTTCTTCTTTTTCAAGCAAGAGTGTGTCTCCTCCCAATGCAGGCCTGCACAAGACCTATATCATGCTGCACCTTTTGCTCTTGGTTACTGGAATTAGTGGACTTGATCTTGCCTCAAATATCTGGCCCCATGCCTCAAGGATTTTGTTTTGACATAAAGTGAAGTTTAGGCAAAATGGCATTGTTGCTTTTTCCTTTTAAGGCTTAAACTAGTGTATAATGCCCTAATGACCAAGACAATACCTTAACTCAATGTATATGCATTAAATTAAGGAGTACAAATTGGTTTTGAGGCCTGTAATGGTGAACCAAGCTAGCTAGATCAGAATTGTAAATTGGTATGAACATGTAATGGCCATGGACAAAAGTGAGTTTTTGCCAACTTCAAGCATTCGATTCTCTCTAACCACAAGGGTGTTTGAGGAGTTCTTGGACAATTTGGAAAGCTTGGAACATGTAATATAATCCATCTTTGAAATGCAACTTGAAACTCCAAGTGGAACTATGTGAAAAATGGCCAACAAGATGGGTCAAAATCCTGCCTAAACTAGGGCAAAATTTCCCTAAGTTAAAAGTTTTAGGTACCCTTGTTCCAAAAATCATAACTTGAGATACAAAATTATTTTGAGAAAACTTTGTGAATAAAATTTGTAGAATTTGTGATGGACTACAACTTTCATGTTGCAAGTTTTGTTTGAATCCATTTTCATCTTGGTGAAAAAATGGGACAAAGTTAGGAAAAAATAAGAAAATTTCATAACTTAGAAAATTTCTAAGTTATGAAAATTTTCCATTTTAAACCCTAATTTGCATTTTTGGGTTTCTTGGTGAACAAGTTTCATAATTTGACATGTCTTGATGAAAAATAACTCTTGGCACTTGATTTTGACAAAAAAGTCAAAGTTTGACTTTTCAGTGTACAGTCAAATTTTGATCAGTTGACTGAAAAATTCATCTGTCAATCCAATGCAATTGAGATCTTCTGAACTTGTTGAATGGGTCAAGACAATGTAATTAAGTTCTTGAGTCCATAGTTGAGCTTGATTTGCCATTGGTTAGGTCAAACAGTCAAAAATCGCCTTTGTACAGTCAAAACCCTAAAAATGACCATTTTGCCCTTTTGATGATCTGATCAAATTTCTTGTGGAATTGTGATCCAAACTTGATCAAATGACCTCTATGAGTTCATTATGTTGATGTGGGTAAAAATTCATGAGGTTTGACTGTCAATTGGCCACAGTTGACTTTTTCCCCAATACAGCTGATTTATAGGTCAACTGTCCAATTGACTGGGCAAAATTTTGAATCAAGGCTTGAAACTTGGTATGGAAAAACTTGTGGGTCCAACATGGAGTATTAAAGTCACTTTGGGCATTGTAGGTCAAAATATACCTGTGCAAACTCAAACCCTAATTTAGGTCAACAGTGCAAGGAAGTGTCTTGAGCAGATCAAACCCTAGCTTGATCTTCAGTTCCAAGAGTGTTGTGATGAGAAAATGTTGATGAAATGGGAGGGCAAATTTTGGGTACAACAAGTACCCATATGTGGTTCTTCATTAAGGATTCATATTCAACTATCATTGTATCAAACCATTGAGGATGAGATAAAGCTTGCTTTACTGAACTATTGTAGCAGTAGAAATATTTAAGACTAAGCCATTGGATTGACTAGACTTATACAAATCAAAATAAAAATCGCCACCCGCGCTTTATTGTTTCCAAAGGAATGTGAAAAGAGATAGAGTAACCCAAAAAGAGGGGGAAAGATTCAAGGTAAGGGGGTTGGTTATGCAAAGGGAAGGTATTAGCACCCTAAACATCTATGGTACTCCGCAGGAACCTCTTTGAAAAATCTGTATATTTTGTCTATAAAATGTTGTATAAAAAAAATAGATGGTGGAGGTGAGAAAAGAAGTATATTTTTTATGATTTTTGCACCCGCTGCGGTTGCGAACCTTTAATGCCTACATACTACCTTTCGTGCAATCGGGGATCAGGGTACACGTAGTTCACCTTTTAAATTTTTTTAAAACAAACAAGTGTGTTGGTTAATTTTATGAGATAAGACATCATCTTCATTGTTCGTATGGAAAACATACTTACTACCCACAATTATGAGAAAGGAGAATTTGCATTATCTCAAAGTCGAGGATATGGCTTGGATTTTAAAATCAACAATGCCTCACACAACACCCAAGTGGAAAATATCTCTCTTCACTACATATTGTAAAAGTATAGTTGTTTGCATCTGTTGTACCCCAAAATTTGCCCTCTCATTTATCAAATATTTTCTCACAAAGATCTCTCTTGGTTCAAGACTGCACTAGGGTTGATCAGCTAAAGACACCTCCTTAAGCATTGATGACCAAAATTAGGGTTTGAGATTGCATAAGGATAATTGAACTTTAAATGCTTAATATTACTTTCATGGATCATTATGGACCCCAAATATTACTCATGTCAAGTTTCAAGCCTTGGATCACACTTTTGCTCAGTCAATTGAGCAGTTGACCTAAAAATCAACTATATTGGGGAAAAAGTCAACTATGGCCAATTTACAGTCAAACTTCATAATTTTTTATCCATATCAACATTATAAACTCATATGTATCATTTGATCAAGTTTGGACCATAATTCCTTCAGAAATTTGATTAAATCATCAAAAGGGCAAAATGGTCAAAATTAGGGTTTTGACTAAGGAAGGGCAATTTTTGATTTTTGACCTAAAAATGATCAATTGGTTTGAAGCATGTTTTCAAGAGTTCAATTAAATATTTTTGACCTAATGGCATGACCTAAAACATTGCTCAAGATCAATTGGATTGATAGTGAATTTTCAGTCAACTGATCAAAAGTCAACTATACACTGAAAAGTCAAACTTTGACTTTTTGGTCAAAATTCAATGTCAAAAATCACAATTCATCAAAACATGTCAAAATATGAAACTTATTCATCAAGAAATGAAAAAGTCAAGATTTCATTTTGAAAAGTCAAAGTTTTCTAACTTAGAAAATTTTCTAAGTGTTTAAAACTTCATGTTTTTTCATAACTTTGAGCCATTTTTTTACCATGATGCAAGAGGATTCAGAAGAAACTTTCAACATGAAAGTTGTAGGTATCCATGATATCTACATCATTTATTTACACAACTTCTTCTAAAAATGCTTGGATCTCAAGTTATTAATTCATAAAGTCATGGTCTTAAAATTGAACACTTAGTGAAATTTTGCCCTAGTTCTGGTCAGGATTTTAACCTAACTTCATGGAACTTTTTCATATAGTTCTAAGGATAATTTTCAAAAGTGATTCAAAGAGGGGTTGTATAGCAGATTACAAGCTTTCTAAAATGTACAATAACTCCTTGAGATCATTCTTGAGCAGGGAGAATCGAAGAGAGGAAGTTAGGGTTTTCAAACTTGAAATACAAGTCATTTTGTGATGAACAAGAATTCAATTTCAAACCTATGCTGCACAATATTGCTTTGCAGGCCTCTAAACCTCAAGATCTCTCCATAATCATAAGATTAAACTTGATTTTGAGCTATTATTCACTTGATTCAAGCTTTATCCAAGTAAATTTTCCATTTATGGCACAAAGTAACCATTCCATTCTTGTAAAGAAGCTTTAATCACAAAGTCAATGCATAGAGCTTTTCACTTGTTCCTTCTGATCATAAGCAATGTCAAAGGCAAAAGCAACATGTCTAGAGCCTCTCATAAACTCAGGCCATGCTTGTACTATTCCTTGAAACCATATTGTCACTTTTCTTCAAAATCAAGTAACATAGCTATAAGTCTAGATCTTGTGTTTCTGACCTCCTGAAGTGCACCAACCTTTTCCATATAATTATACAAGTGTATTGCAACATAACACACGATTTGAAAAGCTCCCAAACTTCCTGAAAACTCAGATTGCACAAAACCTCCATCTTTGTATCATTTTTTATTTTGAACTTCAATCTTCAAAACCACTTGTGCGTTTCTTGGCATAACACTTCCAAAAGTTTCTTAGAATCATACACAAACCATCCCTGTCCCTGTTTGCATACTGTAATATCATCTTCATCAACCTCCATAGTCAAAAACAAAGCATTGCAGTTGGACTTCTCCAGGCCATTTCATCCACCCTCAGCTCAAGCCAGCCATTGCATTAGCTTCCTAGAGGTCCAAGGAAGCTAACTTGATCATTAACACTGCCTGAAACAAGCTCAAATCCATTTCACGATTTCCAGTTTTGAGGTATTTTTCTTGAACTTCTATCACCATATTTAGGCATTGTTAGGCTTGCATTTGTGAAGATAAAATGTAGACATCATTTCCCTGAAACTATACATGTCCATAGATTTTATTTATTTTGATTGAGCTGGAAGAATTTTGAGTTTGAACTTTATGAAATATTTAGGTCAGAATTTGGTACTTTTAGAAATTCTTATTCATCTTTCATTTATAGCTTATGATATTTATATGGTTGGATTCGTGTGACAAAATGGAGCAATTTTCATGTTTACATTTTTGCAAATGGTTGAGAAAGAAGCAAGTTGCAGGTCCTTTGGCTGGAGGTTGAAGATGAAGTCATTTTCAGGATTGGATTAATGTTATGTATTTTTTGTTTTGCTTATATTAATGGATGTACAACCACCTCATTGGTAAGGCAGTGCGCTGGTAACCTCAAGGTCACGGGTTCAAGGCCCAGTGCTGCCTTTTGCTTTTTCTTTTCACATTTTCATATTTTTTTGTTTGTTTGTAGCGCTGGGCTCCCCTTTGTTGAGCCTGCTCTTTATTTTCTCATGATACTCCTTGCATTACTGATCCACCCCCCTGACTTATTTTTATATTTTTATTTTTATTTTATTTTTCTTCATTATAATTATTATAATTATTATTATTATTTTTATTATTATTACTTTTATTTTATTCATAAATCATAAAAAATTCAAAAAATATTTATTAATCATACTTATATATTTATTTTCTCTATAAAACAAAAAGATAAAAAACATTTTCTTAAAACAAATAAATTTCTTTTTTCTTAAATAATTAATTCTTAGACTTACGATAAATTAATATATTATTTTATTTTTTAGATAAAATTAATTTAGAACTTAGGTTATATTAATTAATCTTCATTTTATTTTCATTAATTTAAAACTTTTTTCATAAAAAACCCTAAAAATCCTTTTCAAATTAATTTCTTTTCTTAGTTAGTTTAAGTTAATTTTATTTAATTTTAATTAATCATTTTCTTTAATTAGGTCAAGACAAAAAAACCCTTTCATAAAAGCAACAAAAATCATTTCTTTTTTCCATTTATATTCTTGCATTTTTTATTTTCAATTTTGTACAATATTCAATATGGTTGTAATAGATAATTAGGTTTAATTTTCTTGCAATCCCCATTTGTAAATTTGTACACCCTTCCCCTAATGATGTAATAGTGTAGTAATTTTACTTTTCGCAATTTATCGCTTTATATAAATGCTAGTAATTAGGGTTTGTATGGAAAGACTAAAACCAATCAATTAGCAAACCCTAATCAAAGACAAATCAAGCATGAAAAATAAATACACTTTCACACAAGCACCCCTAGGATAAAATCCACTTGGTTGCCTTACAAAAAATGTCCATGTTATGCATGTGAGGTATCTTACGAAAAACAAGCAAAAATACAAGATCATAGTCCCTCGATGGCGCTATCTATGTTGCCTTGTCAAAATGATCTTATTCCCTAAGGAAATATGCTAAGATACTTTGCAACATTGCTAATCATGGTTATACGATGACCCATGCTCGTCCCGTTTACATCCAAAGATAGGGTTACTTACCAAATCAATGGTAAAATAACAATGTCAAAGGAAAGAGGAAATGAACATAAAAGACTTTTGAGTAGGTAGAATGTTCCTAGTTACTTGCTCAATTTCAAAACAAAACATCCTTGCTATTTTCAAAACAAACACCAACACTTTAAAAAAAACATCTTTCAAACTTGAAAACATTTGAAAAAGATCAACACTTTGTATATATTCTTACGAACGAGAATCATTACAAAATTTGCCTAAATGAAGGCGCCTTTTCAAAATACTTTCAAAAATCACACAAAGCACATTTTCAAACAAAAGCAAGTGATCTAGCAAGTAACTAAGAGCCCATGGAAAACCATGGATGAAAAGGGTGCTAATACCTTCCCTTTTCATAATCTACCCCCGAACTCAAGAAACAATCTCAAAGGTCTTTCCTGTGCTTTTTCACCTTTCCTTTTGGATAAAAGAAAAGTCAGTGGCGACTCTTGCTAACCGCAACATTTGCGATAAAATGCAAAACAACCAAGTCAGTTCTCCCACCGCGTCACAGAACTGGCGACTCCGCTGGGGAAAATTCTAAAAGTGGGGTTACCTTAGGGCTAGATCACATTTACTTGATTTCTTTGTTTGACTTGTGTGCTTTACATTATGGTTCTTTGTTTGGGTTTGAATCCTCGACCCGGATTTGGGATACCTTATATGTAAGTAGCAATACGTTGTGGAAACTGTGCGGGGTATACCGACACGGTCTAAGCAATAGCTACGTTAGTGCGACATATTTGTGGGTACCGGTAGCCCTTGAGTATTCAAGGAGAATACGAGGCCGCTGAGTAATGTCATGAAGCACTAATGAACTTTTAGAACCTTTACTTGACCAACTTGGCCATTAAGACGTAGTGAGATGACCGACTTTGGTGCAGTCTGAAGTTGGTAGATACTCGATACTACACTTATTGAGGTTTAGTTTTTTTGGGATATTTAGGTCGCCATTAAAGAGGCTTGCGCTGAAACAATTCCCGAGAAAAGAAACCAGTGATATTTAGCTCCTTAGAACCCAATTACTATTACTAGGACAGGTTTGAGCCAACTAAACTTCAAGAGGGTACTTACCTATGAGACTCCATGCAAGCCTAAACCTAAGGACTTGTTTGCTTTGTTTGTATATATTTACTTGTACATAACATCATAAACATCATAACATTATACTCATACTCACTAACCATTTCAAGGATTTTTGGATTTATCTTTGTTCTATTTTGTAGGACATGGATTCTATTCGCAGGAAAACCGTTCAAGTCAATCTTGTAAGGATCCCTCCTCAACTTAAAGAGTTAGCATCAAGGGTTCCCGAAAATTCTCCATTTACCGAAAGACATGGTCGCCTACTAAACCCGGTCACCTCCAACACTAGTGAAGACATGATGAAGGTTCACTTTCAGTTCTTTGATCCTTTGCACTATTGCTTCACATTCCTGATTATCAACTTGTGCCGACTTTGGAAGAATTTTCCCAACTCTTGAGGATTCCAATTCTCAATCAACTACCTTTCAACGGTACGGAAAGAGATCCAAAGCCAGAAGAGATTGCCCAAGCTCTACACTTGCAACCATCTGATATCACAACTAATTGGGAAACAAGGAGTGATGTCAAAGGTTTCCTAGAAAAGTTCTTGTTTGAGAAAGCCCAAAACTGTTGGAACTCTTTGGATTTGCAGGCCTTTGAGGAAATTGTGGCTCTCCTCATCTATGGCATGGTTTTGTTTCCAAATCCTGACCAACTCATAGATGTGAACGCCATCAAAATCTTCATGTCTCGTAACCCGGTGCCTACTTTGCTAGGGGACATCCTATATTCCTTTCACACTCGCACGATGAGGAAAAGATGTATCCTTATGTGTTGTACTCCTCTCTTGGCAAGATGGTTTATTTCGCATCTTCCCCAATCTGTATTAAATAACGAGTAAGGTTCAAAATGGTCACATAGGTTGATGACGCTCAAACATTCAGACATTCATTGGTGTTCCCGCTCTTTAGAGAATGTTACTATCGTCGACCGTTGATGAGAATTCCCTAATGTCCCTTTGCTTGGCATTAGAGGAGGTATCACCTACAACCCTTGCTTGGCCTTAAGATAGTTTGGTTATACCCGAAGGGATGGTCCACACGAGATGCTTATCCAAGGTTTGGTATTTGACTACGAGAGCGACGATCAAGGTCACTGCCGAAGATTTATCCGAGCTTAGAGGATGTTGAATAAGGTGGATAGCAAGACACTAGGACACAAGAATTCCATTCCCCTCGAGCCTTTCCTTAAATGGGTACGAGCTCGTGCTCATAAACTTGTGATGCCTTATCCCTCCATCTTACCAGTCATCGTGGAGCTTGTGGTCGAAAGAGATGTTCCCTACACTATCCTCCATCCTGACATGCCTACCTCTCTCGAAGACTTACAAAAGGGTTGGATCCAGCTGAAGGAAGAACGAGATACTTTTGAGACTTAATTCTATTCTAGTGAAAAGAGGTTCTTGGAGCTTACGAAGCAGCTACAAGAAGAGCAAAGTGTGAACACTTATCTCGCGCCGAAGAGGATGCGTTCAGTCTTTTCATCTTAAATTTTTTTTGTAAGCCCAAGAGGCATGATGTAATATTTCTTGTTTTGTCTAATGAAAATTAATGTTTCTTCATTCTTTTGTCTATACAAATTTAAATCTCATTAATCCTTGAAATCATTTGCATGTACATATTCCATGCATCATAACACGACAGGTTTTCGCATAACAGGTTTTCTTATCTTTCTGCTGTTTATTTCAGCAAGATGGATCTAGAGAAAACTGTGATGGATCTCCAAGCCCAGAATTCTCAGTTTCAGGAAGCTCTACTAGCCCTAGCCAAGGGGCAGCAAGATATGATGGCTTTGCTGGCCGCTAAGAAGAAGCCAAAGAAGAAAGCTCTACTCAATATGGGTAGAAGGTTCAAGGAGACAATCTATCAAATCCCAATAGGAGGAGACTCATCTGAAGAGGATGAGAACCAGGTCGGTGAGGTCAAAAGTACTCAGGCTAAATGTGCTAATGATCAAGAATTCGATGATGATTATTTTAACGAGCAGTATCCACCCGCTGATATCAAACACAAGCAGTTAGAAGACAAATTGAAAGCTGTTGAAATCCAAGCTGTCCCCAGTTTAGATTTTGATGATTTGGGTTTGATCTCTAGGGTAGTCATTCCCCACAAATTCAAAATACCAATATTTGCAAAGTACGATGGGGTTTCTTGTCCAAAACTCCATTTGAAATCTTATGTGCGCAAGATACAACCACACACTGCTCATAAGAAGCTCTAGGTTCACTTTTTCTAAGAGAGTTTGGTTGGAACAAAACTTGAATGGTTTTATCAGTTAGATGGTTCTCGTATCAATAATTGGGAGGATTTAGCTACTACCATCTACCATCAGTATCAGTACAACGCCGACTTGGCACCAACGAGGGTTTAGTTGCAAGATATGACCATGGGAAAGAATGAAGGATTTAAGGAATATGCGCAAAAGTGGAGAGACCTTGCTAGTAGGGTCAAACCTCCCTTAACTGATAGGAAGCACATCGACATGTTCATGGGCACTTTATATGGTCCTTTCTTTAATCTTTTGGTTGGTTTCTCTTCTTCTGGTTTCACCGAATTGATCTTAACCGGCGAAAGAGTTGAAAGTGGCATCAAGAGTGGGAAGATCTCTGTGGCATCTACCTCCACTCCCAATCCTATCAAGAAACCTTTTGCTGCAAAGAAGGAAGTCAATGTTGTGTACGGGGCAAGGGCCCATACCAAGAAGAACGATCATCTGTCTGTCAATGTTGTCCGAATCTCCAATCCAACTCCTACTCCAAGACCATCTATAAATCATCAAAGTTTTGAAACTCCAAGAAGACAATTTACGAGGTTAGGCATGTAACTATCTCAAGCCCTTCAACATTTGCTCAAGGCTAATTTAGTGACATTGCGCGATCCTCCTGCGAACCCTGACACCTCGTCACCAAAGAATAATCCACACGCTAAGTGTGCTTACCATTCAAGAAGCCTCGGGCACGATACTGACCAGTGCTGGGCCTTGAAGAACAAAATCCAGGATTTGATTGATAAAAAAACTATTGAATTTGATCCTCCTCCAACGCCGAATGTAATTACCGCTCCGATGCTAAAACATGACAAGAGTGTTAATGTTGTTGAAGATACAATTTTTGTTGTCTTTGTTGAAGAATTGACTACTCCGTTGAATGTAATCAAGAACAATCTTTTGAAAGCTGGGATCTTCCCTGGCTGTGAAAAAGACTGTGTGTGATGTACAAGATAACTCAGTGGATGTGAAGGGCTAAAGAAAGGCATACAACGCCTGATGGATAGCCACGAAATTCTATTTGAAAAGACTCCACTTTCCAAGAGTTTGATTAACAAATGTGAAGACCTCTCCATTATTACCATCTCAAACAAGCCTCTTAGGATCACCTCCAAAGGTCCTATTAGGATTTCAAATGAACCCACTGTTGCTCCCTTAATAATTACCAATCCCAGACCGATTCCATACTCTTCAAATAAGGCAGTACCATGGAATTATGGTGTTGAGGTGTTCTATCATTGGATTAAACAAGACGCGTGGATCAGAGAAGAAAAAGATGACAATGTTGGCAACATAACTGGCTCAAGCAAGGTAACTAGAACTGGGAGAATATTTTCACCCAATATCTCACCACTAGTTATTACAAAGACGCCCATCCGCATTACTGCTGCCAAGCCAAGTACCGATACAAGAGGGAATGAGAAGGTTGTTGAGCCTGATGTGATTGAAGTACCCTCCAAGGACGTAATTGATGAAGAACCCTCCGCTCGCGAGATGGACGAGATTTTGAAGATCATAAAAATAAGCGACTTCAAGATTGTAGAACAGTTGGGGAAAACCCCTTCTAATATTTTAATGTTGTCATTGCTGCTTTGCTCTGATGCCCATGCTCGAACATTAATCAAGTTCCTAAAAAAGGCTCATGTCCCCCATGAGACAACAACAGACCAATTTGAGAATTGTGTGGCTAGCCCGCAGCTGATAATGGATTGGGATTTTCAAATGCTGACTTAACACCTCTTGGGAAGAATCACAATAAAGCTTTACATGTTTCTGTCGAGTGCAAAGGGACTACCTTAGCACATATGCTAGTCGACATTGGTTCTTCTCTGAATGTATTACCCAAGGGGGTGTTAGACCGTCTTGATTGTGAGAATTTAGTCCCGAAGCCAAGCAATATCATTGTAAGGGCGTTTGATGGATCAAAGAGGACTATTCATGGGGAGGTAGATCTTCCAATCAAAGTGGGCTCCCAAATCTTCAACTCTGCCTTCTATATTATGGATATTCGTCCGGCCTATTCTTGTCTGTTAGGTCACCCGTGGATCTATAAAGCTGGGGCAGTAACCTCAACTCTCCATCAGAAACTCAAATATCCAGTCAAGGGGAGAATAGTCACCGTCTGTGGAGAAGAAGAGTTTATGGTAAGCCACCTTAACTCTTTTAAGTATGTAGAGATGGATGGAGAATTCATTGAAACCCCGTGTCAAGCCTTTGAGGTTGTACCACCGATGATTGCTGCCACCAAATGTTCTTTTGATGAGTCTAAAGCTGTTAAGGCCACGCCAAAGATGGTTTCAGTCAAAGATGCCCGTGCAAAAATTGAAGAAGGAAACTGCGATACTTGGGGGCAACTCCTCGATATCCCATTTAAAACAGACAAGTTTGGTTTGGGCTTCACCGTCAAAGCTCAGAAGGAAGTGAGGCGTGCTCGTGCTGGAAAGCCACCTCTCCGCATTGGAAGCCATGAAGTCAACACCGTGGTTGATTCTGAAGAAGAAGCTGCATTTGAAGAGTGGGTGTATCCAACTACAACGGAGCTGAAGAATTGGCATGCGAAGGACTTTGTGCCCATATCCTTCATTGAGGAGTAATCTACTTGTTATTGCTTTTCTTTCAATTCAAGAACATGTGTCTGTAATATTTTAACAATGACTTTTCAGCCATTTTCCTGGCCCGGGGAACTTTGGTCCATTTGTCAAGGGTTTTATTTATGTTCATCTAATCATATGATCATTCAGTACATTGGACTATTTTGCATTCAAATATTTGTGTTCATTGTCTTCCCTTTCTTTCAAATACATTTTTCAAAAAAAATAGCCATGTATCTTACATGCACACACACACACACACACTCTTGCAGGTCCACATCCACTCTGGATCCTATTGCCAATGACTCTACTATTGCCGACTATGACTTTGAATGTACTATCAACCAAGCCGAAGACAAAGGCGAGGAAGATTGTGACATACCGGGAGAACTAGCCAGACTTCTATTACAAGAGGAAAACGCTACTCAATCGCACGAAGAGTTAATTGAAGTTATCAACCTGGGTTCTGAGTCAGATAAGAAGGAAATCAAGATCGGCGCTAATCTGGAAAGTAGTGTCAAGAGCAGGTTGGTTCAGATGTTGCATGATTATGTGGAAGTGTTTTCTTGGTCTTATGAAGATATGCCTGGGTTGGATACCGGCATCGTAGTTCATTGTCTGCTGACAAAAGAAGATTGTATGCCTGTCAAACAAAAGGTTCGTCGCATGAGGCTTGATATGTCTGAAAAGATCGAAGCTGAATTGATGAAACAATTTGATGCAGGGTTCCTAGTTGTAACATCCTATCCTCAATGGGTTGCTAATGTGGTATCGGTGCCAAAAAAGGAAGGAAAATTTCGCATGTGCGTAGATGTGATACGGTGGCAGAACCGGACTGTTTTAGGAAAATGCTGGTTGGCGTTTTGCGTTTGTGTTTGCAAAATGTCGCGGTAAGCAAGAGTCTCCACCGACTTTTATTTTATCCAACTGGAAAGGAAAAAAAAGCACAAAAAAATCCTTTTTCGATATATTCTGAGTATGAGGGGTAGATTATAGAAAGGGAAGGTATTAGCACCCTTTCTATCCGCGGTTTTCCACGGGCTCTTAGGTACTTGCTCATCATTTTTAAAAATTTCTTCCATGTTTGTGTGTTTTGAAAAGTTTTTGTTTTACTTCGATTTAACCCTTGCTTATGTCTTCAAGAGTGTTAAGAAGTCGTTTTGAAAACTTTGTTTGAAAAGAGTGTAAGTGTGGAAAAAATTTATTTTTGAGCAAGTACTTACTAGCATCTACCTACTCGAAAAAAGAATGTTTCTGTTCTTGTTTCCTTTAGATGGCGCTATCCCACTATTAGTGAGTAGGTAGCACTGTCGTTGGAGTTGTAAGGGTCAATTCTAAAGGGACAGTACGATCACTAAAGCAACTTTAGGACATCTTAGTAATAACCCTAATGTCTTAAGATCATATTCGAGGCAACATTTCTGAGGCAACATTTTCGAGGCAACATTTCCGAACGGGACTTTTGATATTTGTTTAGACAAAAGAGCAACCACTAAAACACCCTATACTTAATGATCGTCTACCGAAGGCAACCGAAGTGAGAGTATACCCTAGGAGTGCGTATGTGCGAGTGATTTGATTTCAAGTTATTATCTTTGCACATTTAGGGTTTGCTAACCGTTTTAAAATTAACATACATTCTTGTCATGCAATCCTATTGTCATACATCTAACAGTTAATATTTGCGAAAATTAAAATGCGGAAAATAAAGCTATGCTATTACAAGGCTTCGGGGAAGGGGATTAATTACATAGCCAAAAAACCCGTAAAACGATAAATAAAAGAAAAAATCCTAATTAAACTATTACATTCCATGAGCAGTTACATCAATATTGTAAAATAAATAAATGCGCGCGATGAAACGAGAACGAGAGAAAATTAGGGTTTTGACCCCGTCTAAATCTAATTAAAAGAAAAATCATTTTTTGTTATTTTTGATTATTTTTAAGAAAATAAGGTTTTAATGAATAAATACAAACCTAATTATTAATTAATTAAATTTAAGAAAATTAATTAATTTTGACCTATTTTATATTTTGGTTATTTTTAAGAAAAGAAAATAAAAATTAAATTAAACAAAACCCTAATTTCTAATTTGTTTTAATTTATTTACAAAACAAATTAAAGTTATCCTAAAATTAAATTAAACTAATTAAATTAATTTTGATTAAAAAAAACTAAATTCTAATTTGATGAAAATAATTTTTATGAGTTTTTTATAAAAAAGAATCAATTTTTATGTTAGAAAAATAATTAATTAAAATAATTAAAAGAAAAATATAAAGGAAAAAGGAATAAGAATATGGGTCTAGTGTGCTAGCAATTGGAGGGTGCCCATAGCAATTTTGGGCCCAAAAACATTGGCCCACGTTGACCCTCCTGGTTCCAATGTTGCACGCTCGACCGAGCCTATGGTAGTCCCTCAGAATATGGCTCTTGGATCAAGCTTCTTGAAGATCTGGTGGTTGAGTTTTGAGGCGTATGGTAAGCTCCATCCCTGTGCACATGCCTGATCACACAAGGAAAAATATTGTGAAATAATATGGGGGACCTGGGATTCGAACCCAGGTCCTATGGCCTTTTCCACACATCTCCTTACCAACTCTACTAGCGCGCTTTGTTGTACATCAAATAACAAATAATCATTATATTAAAAAACACAAAATAACCAATGTCCAGCACACGAAATTCAAATGGATGAATCAGGGCTCGCCACGTCTCCTTTCTTCTTCCTCTCTCCGTTGCTAAAAGTCTGAGACTTTTACCTACGGACAACAAGCGTAGGTACAACCCCTGCAATTTTCCAAAATCACCTACAAGCATGATAAATGAAAACTAATGCCACAAGCCAGTTCGTCCTGGCCTCGTGAACATCATGGCATCCCTCTTTTGGTCCAAATTTTCCTGTGATAAAAACCCCTAAAACGAATAAGAAAACCCTAGCAATGGTGGTTCTCAGTATAGCTAACAAACCATTAGCTTGCAAACATGATAAGGATTACAGATATGTCATTGAAACATGATAAAGATGCAAGAATAAAGAGATAAGATTTTGAAAATAATGACAAACCGCGGGGGTCGTGGAGACGGATTCTGGGCACGAAGACACTTGCTATTGATTGGTATCGACTCCTTGCACACCCAGGAAACGAATGAGATAGCTTGGAAGTCTTGAAAATGCCTGGAACTATGAAAACAGATCACCATATTTTCTTGATTTTTTGAAGTTTGTTCTTCACTCTACACGCCTCCAACCCTTGTCCTTTTGATCTGAATTTGTCCAATATATATCATTGAGTGAATTAGGTTTACAAATGTGCATCCAATCTTTGTAATTATGAAGATTTGATCCTTGATTCACACTTGTATCCATTCTTTCCAAAACAAGAGAAAATCAATCTTTTTGTGTACAAACATGCCTTGCACGATTTGATTCCCTTGCTAGATGTATAAGAGACCTGAAATATGCACAAAATCTCAAGGTTTAAATAATTTTGATATTTCCATGATTTTATTTTGATTTAATTTGATTTAATTGAAATAAAAATCAAAATAAATTGCAAAAAAAATAAAGGCAAGTGGGAAGGATCATGGGTCGTGGACCATGTTACAAACTCAAGACAGGTACAAAAAGTTGGGCCCATTTGACAAAAATTGCAATTTGAGGTACTTTTGACTTTTGGCAATTTTGCAAAAAAGGTAAACTTCACCAATGCATAACATCCTCAATTTTGACCCTATGAGAGTCCTCTTGGACTTTTTAGAAAGCTTGAGATGTACTCTAAGCAAACCTTTTGGTCTCATCTCAATTGAGTCTTCCATGTTCATGTATGAAGCTTTGACAAAAAAGGTGTTTTTGTTGACTTTTCAAAGTGACCTATAATGTCCAAATTCATAACTTCTTGTGAGTGCATATTTTGAACTTGGGAGGTGAAGATGAATTGTAGAGCATTGCATAATATTAAAAATGAGCTTTGTATGGGTCATTTCTAATAAAGTATGAGAAAGTTATGCTTGGTCAAAGTTGGGTTGACTTTTCCTACAAAACCCTAATTTAGCAACTTTTGGGTTTTGATGAATTGTGAGCAATCCTTGATGAATCATGATCAACCCTTGATCAAATGATGAATAATACTTAAAAATGAGGATGTTGACCAAAAATCTTGAAGTTTGACTGTATGTGGGCCACAATTGACTTTTGCCCTAACACAGTCAATTTTCAAGCCTTTTAGCAATTGACTGAGCAAAATTTCTCTGCAAGGCTTGAAACTTGACATGGATGATCTTGAGAAAATATTAGGACAATGATGAGCACTTGGAATCCCTTTGACTCAAGTATCTTGATGCAACATGAAACCCTAATTTGAGGTAGACTGCCTTAGGAGATAGTTTGTGTGGTCAACCCTTGGACTTCCTTGAGCAATTTGAGGATCTCACTTGAAATGTATTGAGAAATATGGGAGGGAAAATTTTGGGGTACAACAGTAGACTATAGGGATATGAATAGGGCAAGCCCCAAGGATGACTTCCCTCTACCACACATTGACGTCTTAGTTGATAATACTGCTCAGCATAAAGTCTTCTCATTCATGGATGGCTTCTCAGGCTATAATCAAATAAGGATGGCTCCCGAAGACATGGAGAAGACTACTTTCATTATGCAATGGGGAACCTTTTGCTACAAGGTCATGTCGTTCGGATTGAAGAATTTAGGGGCAACATATCAAAGGGCTATGGTAGCTTTATTTCATGAGATGATTCATCATGAGATAGAGGTATATGTGGATGATATGATTGCCAGATCACAAACTGAAGAAGAACATCTCGATCACCTGTACAAATTATTCGAGTGGCTGAAGAAGTACAAGTTGAGGTTAAACCCTAACAAGTGCACGTTTGGAGTATGATCTGGAAAGCTTCTAGGTTTTGTTGTCAGCAATGAAGGTATTGAAGTTGATCCTGCCAAGGTAAAGGCCATCCAAGAAATTTCAGTCCCTCATTCTGAAAAAGAAGTCATAGGATTCTTGGGTCGTCTCAATTACATTGCTCGTTTCATATCTTACTTGACTGCTACTTGTGAGCCAATCTTCAAACTCTTGAAGAAAGATCAGGTAGCCAGATGGAATGATGAATGCCACATTGCCTTTGACAAAATTAAAGAATACCTACAAGAACCTCCTATTCTCATGCCTCCAGTTGAAGGAAGGCCCTTTATCATGTACTTGACAGTATTAGAGAACTCTATGGGGTGTGTTTTGGGCCAACATGATGAGTCTGGCCGAAAAGAGCATGCTATTTATTACTTGAGCAAAAAGTTTACCGACTGTGAAACCAGATATTCACTGCTCGAGAAAACTTGCTACACTCTAGCATGGGCTGCTCGCCGGCTAAGACAATATATGTTGACTCATACCACTCTATTGATTTCTAAGATGGACCCAATGAAGTACATCTTCGAGAAACCTGCCCTTTCCAGATGGGAAATGATCTTTACTGAGTATGACATTCAATACACGACTCAAAAGTCCATCAGAGGAAGTGTACTAGCAGATCATTTGGCCCATCAAGCTGTGGATGATTATCAGTCAATGAACTTCGACTTCCCTGATGAGAACATCATGCTAGTAAACGACTGTGTGAAACCTAGACCATATGACGGACCTGAACAAGGATTCCGATGGACTATGGTATTCGATGGGGCTTCCAACGCATTAGGTAATGGAATTGGTGTTGTGATCATCTCTCCTGAAGGTTTCCACACTCCTTTCACTGCCAGACTATGCTTTGATTGCACAAACAATATGGTCGAGTATGAAGCATGCATCTTAGGACTGAAAGCTGCTATTGACTTAAGGATCAAGCATTTGGATGTGTTTGGGGATTCTGCTCTAGTGATCAGCCAAGTAAAAGGAGATTGGGATACTAAACACCCTAATCTTATCCCTTACAAGGAACTTGTGCTATCCCTAATTCCTTATTTCGAAGAGGTCACTTTTGAGCACTTCCCTAGGGAAGAAAACCAGTTGGCTGACGCTTTAGAAACCATGTCTTCAATGTTCAAGGTCAGATGGGACAACGAAGCCCCTATGATAACAATTGAAAGATTCGATGAACCTGCACATTGCTATGAGCTTGACACCGATGCGGAAAAGCCATGGTACCATGAGGTGATGAGATACCTTGAAGCACAAGAGTATCCAGAGGGGGCATCTATCAATGATAGAAAGTTCTTACGAAGATTTGCAGCCAAATTATTCCTAAGTAACGGGATATTGTACAAGCGCAACCATGATTCAACTCTACTTCGATGTGTGGACAAGAAGGAGGCGGAGGAGATCATGGAAGACATGCACGATGGTCTCTTTGGTACTCACTCAAGTAGACATACGATGGCTAAGAAAATCTTAAGAGCCGATTATTATTGGTCAACGATGGAGACTGGTTGCCATCAACATTCAAGAACTTGTCACAATTGCCAAATCTATGCTGACAAGGTCCATGTGCCTCATATCCCTCTGAATGTCATGACCGCTCCGTGGCCATTTGAAATGTGGGGCATTGACGTGATTGGAGAGATCAAGCCCACCTCTTCCAACAGATATCGCTTCATTCTTGTTGCTATCGACTATTTTACCAAATGGGTCGAAGCTGCCTCATTTGCCTCAGTCACCAAGAATGTGGTAGCCAGATTCATCAAACACAACCTCATCTGCCGTTATGGTATCCCTGAAAGGATCATCGCTGACAATGGGACTAACCTCAACAATGCGATGATCACTGAGATTTGCACTCAGTTTAAGATCAAGCATCACAATTCTTCTCTGTATAGACCGAAAGTGAATGGCGCATTCGAAGCAGCCAACAAAAATATCAAGAAGATTGTGCAAAAAATGGTAGTAACCTATAAGGATTGGCATGAGATGTTGCTGTTTGATCTACATGGCTACCATACTTCAGCTAGAACATCAACTAGGGCAACCCCCTTTTCTCTAGTATATGGCATGGAGGTTGTTTTGGCATTGGAAGTTCAGATTCCCTCGCTGAGGATCATGAATGAGGCAGGCCTAGGTGAAGATGAGTGGATTCAAACAAGATTGGATCAGCTGAACTTGATTGACGAAAAACGGTTAGTTGCTGCTTGCCATGGTCAGACGTACCAAAAACGGATGATCAAGGCTTTTAACAAAAAGATCAAGCCTCGAGTATATCAAGTTGGTGACTTGGTGATAAAACGCATCATTCTACCACAAGGCGACCCCAGAGGCAAATGGACTCCCACCTATGAAGGGCCATTTGTTGTCAAGAGAGTTTTCTCTGGCGATGCCATGATGCTGACTACCATGGATGGTGAAGATTTCCCACATCCTATAAACGCGTACATAGTTAAAAAACCCTACGCATAAGAGACCCGCTAGGTTGACACACCTAGGAAAAATAAGGGCATCCCGACAAACCAAAAGTTTTGGGAAAAAAATTAGGGATATATGCAAAAGATTGTACACCCGGCAAGTTGAAAACCCGAAAGGGTGACTTGGGCAAAAAAGGGTATCCTGGTGGGATGAAAACCAGAAAGGGCAGTCCAGGAAAAAGTTAAGGATTAAAAGCGTATGACTATGTCCTGTGGAATTAACACAGACAATTTTATCACCAAGGTCCAAGTTCAAACGGTTCAAGATCAATCCAATCAACTTCTATCAACGGTAAGGGACATTCAAAGACATTAGGGAAATAGTAGAGTTGGAAGGCAATGAGATCATTTCACATGGCTATTTGTTTTAATTCTCAATTTTGTTTTCCTTTCGAAGATTTCCTCTTACTAGGATCTTCGTCTCTCTGTACAAAAAGGCCTATTCATGGGCAAAATATCAATACAAATATACTTGGAAGTGTAAAATTTATGTCTTTGCTTTGAATGCAAATTTGTCCAAAACTGAATGAACATATACATATGAACATAATTAAAACTATTTGGCACATGTGTCATGCTAAGCAGCAACATGCATGTCTTTAATGTATATGAGATATTCCCACATATTTATCTCATTATCATTATCCCTACAAGGACGGCTGCAATAAACTTTTCCCCAATGGAGTTTCCCACAAAGTCTCTTTGCATAAGATAATCCCCGACCAGAGTCTCAATCTCTTGGTAGCTCTCTCTCCAGCTAAGTCAATTTTTACAAGTTAAAGACTCGTGGATCTCTTCCTAAAAGAAACTCACTTCCCCAACAAAGTTTATTTCCCCAACAGGTTTTATTTCCCTAACAATCATCGAGGAATCACAAAATTCTCCAGCCAAGTACATCCTCCCCAATCGAGTTTGTATTCCCCCGGCATAGTCTATCTTCTCCAAAAAACAACAAGATAACATAAATCCCCAGTCGAGTTTAAATTTCCCCCTCATACAACAATCAAGACGCCACAAAATTCCCCAACTAAGCCTGTCTTCCCCAGCTGAGTATATCTTCCCCAGCCAAGGTTATTATCCCTAAATGGAGTCTATCCTCCCCAGTTGAGTGTATCCTCCCCAAGCTAAGCCTGTCCTACCCGACTGAGTCTACACTCTCCAGTTTGAATTTTCCTTTCAGATTATTGCAAATCATAGGGACACAACCCCTGATCCCCAGTAAAGCCGTCAACAAAGCCTTTACTATTTCCAAAAAGATACTATGAAGCCTGGACCCGACCAGATATTAGCATAATTTTCAAGTTATTACTGAAGCCTGGATCCGACCAGATAATAGTTTGACTTCTTCAATTGCCGAAGCCTGGGCCCGACCAGATAGCAGTTTAATTCCTACAAAATCATTAGCAGAACTCCTCTTCTCCAGTAGAGTTTGCCACTATCCCTAATGAATTACTGAAACCTGGACCCGACCAGATAACAGTTGAGTATCTGAAACCTGGACCCGGCCAAATAACATTTGATCTCAATTTCAAGATACTATGAATCCTGGACTCGACCAGATAATAGTCTAACTCTTCAAAGATATAGAAAACTTGGACTCAACCCGACCAAGGTTTAACTTCTTTTCCCCAGTAGAGTTTGCCTTTACCTCAACAAATTACTGTGAAACCTGGATCCGACCAGATATCAGTTTCAAATTCATCTTCTCAAAGCAAGTTGTTGTGAAGCCTGGGTCCGACCAGATAGAAATTACCCTCAGAGTTTCATTGTGAAACTTGGAAATCGACCAGAAAACAACTAAATCCCCAAACAGTTTATTGTGAAACCTGGACCCGACCAGATAGCAATTGACCTCATCAACCTCAGAAATCTGGAAAGCCTAGACCCGAATAGATAACAGTTTTTCAAATAGTTTATTGTGAAACCTGGAGCCCGACCAGATAACAACTAACTATGATTCCCAAAGAGACACTATGAAGCCTGGACTCGACCATATAATAGTACAACTTTCCAAAAACCATGAAACCTAGACCCGACCAGATAGTAGTTACAACTTCAAGTTACTACGAAGCATGGATCTGACCAGATAACAGTTAACTTCTGTATCCCCAGCAAGTTGTTGTGAAGCCTGTATCGGATTAGATAACTATTCAATTTCAAGAAATTTTTTTCAGATTTTTTGGACTAAAAATATTTTTCTATGATTTTTTGAAGTTTAAAACAATTAAATATAAAAATAAAATAAAAAATAAAGTCAAAAATATGTGGACCATTGTATGAGAGTCAAAATGCGTTAGTAATCAAATCCAAGGGATCTGGCGCGCTGTGCATATCATGGTCATTAGTGAATAAAGCATAAAATCAAATATAAATCAGATTTTAAAAAAAAAACAAGTGGCAAGCCATCATTGGTTGGAAGATGACACGTTGGTCATCTTCAACCTCCAACCAACGTGAATTGCAGGTCTCTCAAACTGTAAAATTAGAAGCTCAGACATATGCCATTCACTTCGTCTCTTCAAGACAAAGACAACCACACCCTCGCGATAAATTTATATAAACTATAGCTCAATTAATTTGGAAGGAAAGTTTTGAAAGGGGATTTGAAATTTCATGGTCAAAACGTGTTTATAGATAAAAGCAAGTGTTGCGACTAGAACCAAGGCAATGAGAGCTTCCCAATGATATCAAAGTTTTGAAGAATTGATGGAGAAGTCTACCTATTTAAGTTGAGTTGCAGAGCTCTGAAACTGGACTTCTATGGATCAAAATAGGGCATGATTCTTGAAGGTAATTGTATGGTTAGCTTCGGGGAAGATCAAGGAAGGTGAATTGATGGAAAAATTGGATTGAAAAAGGCTTGAACACTGATTTCAAAGTTACAGAAAATTGAGTTATGGAGCAAGTTTGGCAGGGTGATTCTGGTTGTTCAAGCTTGAGGAAATGAATGAGGGATGACCCTCTATTTATAGGGAATCAAATGGAATGTTCAAGTGTGTGAAATGATGAAGGTTGGAGGGAAATCGTGTGAACCTGATACACGAGTAAGGTGTGATCTGTTTTGCATCAAAACTCATCCAATCCTTGCGTTTTAAGGCTCTAATCCACTTTGGCAACTTGGTTAAACATGTTTAGATCACAAACGCGTGCTAATTTGATGTTTAGAAGCCAAAACATGAATTTCAAATTCTGACTTATGAAGAAACTTCAGTTTCAAGTTACCAAGTTCAATCCAATGGCATTCTCAGCTCAAGGGGTCTTAATGCATGATTCTTGATGCTTTGGAAAAATGAGATTACAAGCTTTGCAATGGGAAAATAATGGAATCAAATGCATGCTTGAGCTGAAATTTTCAATGAGTCAAAGTTGGGGGAAAATGTTGACTTTCCATACTTAGAAATATTTAAAATTTTCCTTCAAAAGTGACCTATAATGTTTTGGATCCAAACATGGCCTTCCACTTGGAATTTTCTCTTGACCAAAAAAGATGGCATGAAGTAGACATCTTGAATGACATTTTGAAACTTGAACCATTTAAAATATCCAAAAATTTATAGTTATGAATAGTTGAAGTTGGAAAAAAAATCATGAAATGACCTATAATCTTTTGTATCCTTAGGGAATCTTCCATCCATTTTCTCACCTTGCACATAAAAGAAGGAATAAATTTCACATCCTCAATATCATTGTGGAAATAGAGTGGGATCAATGTGATAAAAATTTACCAAGTTATGATCATTTGAAGTCACACATGGGAAATTGGGGGTTCATCTGGAGGACTTGTAATCTTTCTTCATCATCAAGCTTCTTCCACATGAAAACTCCTTGAAACTTTTGAAGTGATTTGTTAATAGCCCTTTGAAGAGAAGGATGTTTTTGTAATCACTCAAAAATACCAAAAGATGAGAAAGATATACTTCTTTGAAGTTCAAAACCCTAGCTCATAGATCAAGAAAATGCTTTGAGGAACTCTGACAATTTTGAACAACCTTCTTGCACCAACACTCTTGCTTTGAAAATAGAAGTTATTGAGGATGATAATGAGAACTCATAGCCATCAAAAACACTTCCATATCTTGAGAATTGAGATAAATATGCATTTGTGACCAATGGGAACAAGGACTTGTTCAATCATGACAACTTCTTCAATCAACCCCTTGTACTTTTGAATCAATCTTGATAACTTTGTAATGTGGTGAACCAAAATAAAACTTGCCATTCCATTTCTTCCAAAACAACTTCAATGGTGAGGTTTGAATCTCTCAAGCTTTGTTGACTGGGCATGGAAATAAACTCATGAACCCATGGATACTCTTGCTAAGCCACATTGCCTTTACCTACATTATTAACAAGTAAGACAAACCAAAATTGCATTTTATTAATTAAAAGGAACATGAAAACAAAACATGCATGATCACAAAAGAAAAACAAGTCAAGGTGCTTGGTAATTCCTCAAAGAGTAAAGCTAGAGATAGGGAGGAGAACTCCCTAATGTGATCTTGTTGTGATTGAATCAATGATGAAGGGATCTTAGGGGAAAATTTTTGGGTACAACAGCTGCCCTTATTTAAGTTTCTTCTATCTGGAGATACAAAGGTTAAAAATCTTCGTGTCGACGTGATCGAAGATACTTAAATATAAAACAAACCCTATTTTTGGCTCTAAGATTCCATGCAATGCTTATGATTATGAATGCATATGAATAATTTCAAAGGGACGCAAAACACCACTAGGGATGTAGCAAAGGAAATATAGATCAAAAGAGAAACCCAACCAGGAAAATAAATCACTGGTGAGTCCAAAAAAGACCTGACTCACAGAGGATGGTAAAAAGGTCAAAGGATACACCAACTTTTACTGAAGGCGAAACTACCAACGTTCACTGAAGGTAGCAAAAAGATAACAATCACCAACTTTCATTGAAGGTAGAGGAAAAGGATATATTATAGCACCGCCGTTCACTGGCAGTGAACTACCAATGTTCAATGAAGGTAGGAAAAAGATGAAAATCACCAACTTTCACTGAAGGTAATAAGAGGAAGGAATATCATAGCACTGCCGTTCACTGACAGTGAACTACAAGCGTTCACTGAAGGTATCAAAAAGATAACAATCACCAACTTTCACTGAAGGTAATAAGAGGAAGGAATATCATAGCACCGCTGCTCACTGACAGTGAACTACCACCGTTCACTAAAGGAAGCAAAAATATAATAATCACTAACTTTCACTGAAGGTAATAAGAGGAAGGAATATCATAGCACTGTCGTTCACTGACAATAAACTACCAACTTTCACTGAAGGTAGCAAAAAGATAACAATAACTAACTTTCACTGAAGGTGATCTACCAACTTTTACTGAAGGTAGAGAGAAAATATCATAGCACCTCCATTCATTGACGATAAACTACCAACATTCACTGAAGGTAGCAAAAAGATAACAATCACCAACTTTCACTGAAAGTGATCTACAAAATTTTACTGAAGGTAGGGAAAAAATATCATATCACCGTCGTTTACTGACGATGAACTACCAACGTTCACTGAAGGTAGCAAAAAGATAACAATCACCAACTTTCACTGAAGGTTGAGCGAAAATATCATAGCACCTCCGTTCACTGATGATGAACTACCAACATTCACTGAAGGTAGCAAAAAGATGACAATCACCAACTTTCACTGAAGGTGCTCTACAAACTTTCATTGAAGGTAGAGAGAAAATATCATAGCACCGCCGTTCACTGACGATGAACTACCAACGTTCACTGAAGGTAGCAAAAAGATAACAATCACCAACTTTCACTGAAGGTGATCTACCAACTTTCACTAAAGGTAGAGAGAAAATATCATAGCACCGTCGTTCACTGACGATGAACTACCAATTTTCATTGAAGGTAGCAAATAGATAACAATCACAAACTTCCACTAAAGGTGATCTACCAACTTTCACTGAAGGTAGAGAGAAAATATCATAGCACCGTCGCTCACTGACGATGAACTACCAACATTCACTGAAGGTAGCAAAAAGATAACAATCACCAACTTTCACTGAAGGTGATCTACCAACATTCACTGAAGGTAGAGAGAAAATATCATAGCACCTCCATTCACTGACGATGAACTACCAACTTTCACTGAAGGTAGCAAAAAGATAACAAGTTTTTCCAAAATTCTGGCGTTTCACCTAGAACGGGTCTCAACTTCTTCTTTAACCAAGGTATTCTTCCTAGAAAAGGTAGTGTATAATCTGTCTCAAATAAAGAGACTACCACTTACAAAGATTTCTTAACAAACTGTCCCTGCTACTTGCTGTTATAGGAAAGATTGTAAAAATGACTTTCTGGGGAAAATAATATGGCTTTCTGAGGAAAGAAATATGACTTCCCGGGGGAAGAAATATATTCCTGCTGAGAAGATAAAGGTCTTCTCATGGAAAATAAATGCATATTCTCAAACCAAGGCTCGAAGCTTGCAGAAATTCAAAGTAATAATATTGATGGGAAACAAAGATTCAAACCAGAAATAAACTGGAGTGAAATAGTCAACCAAAATACATCCTTTAAGAAGTAAACTCAAGAGGGAAACCCAAGTCATACAGACAAAGAGCTGTACATGAAGGCTAAAGAAAAAATCTTCCACGAGGGATAACTCAGTGGGGAGATTGAAAGAATATACACTTTCTACTTAAGACCGACACTCTATTGGCGAGAGGATAACACAAATCTGCAAAACATGGTAATATGTCAACAAAATATTAATGAATGCGAATGATCAATGATTTACTAAATTTAACTATGCATGATATATGTATGAATGTATGAGTGTTATCATGTATATGCTGACAAAACGTACATATAACACTGGGAGTAACCAGACCAAACCAACTCGGGCACAAACAACACTCGGCTAAATCACATCCGGGATGAACATCCCATAAGAAAAATAAGCACTAACTGAGGAAACAAAAACTTATTTTGCGGCTTAACTTTATTGGGAAGGAACATAATCCGGAAGCAACAAATCATAGAGACAAAACAGTATAGATACAAGGATATAACATCCTTCTCCAAGTTTCATCGGGGAATAGCACTCTGACTTCAATGGGGAAAACAAATGTTTTCACGATCTGCACTCCTACCGGGGATTGCAATACTGATTTAAAATAAGGTAAATGGAAATCAAATCATCAAAACATCAACCGAGGATCTTGTGTTGACTTTATTAGGGAAATAACATACAGACTTCACTAGGGGAGATAGCGCCTTATCATCAAGACATCACTTGGGGACTTCGTGATGACTCCATTGGGGAGGTCATCACCACATCGAAGAGAGGAAAATAAGATACGTTTTTCATTGGGGAAACCAGAGATATGTTCTTCAATATTGAGAGTAAGTATTGCACCAACTTCTCTGGGGAGAAAAGTATGAAACCTCACGGGGATAACAAATTGGGGAGTTAAGAAGTCAAACATTACGGCAAGAAATCAATCTTATGGGGATTTTAAATCAAACCCAACACTTGGAGAGTGAAAACCCAAAAAGTTGACAATTGTCTCAACACTTCTTAAATAAAACATTGCCCTTACCTGATTATCGAACAATCAAACAAAATACAAGTACTGCCGAAAGGGAGATACTTCGCAAATGAGTCCAACTCAGCATGCACGGGGAGAAAAGACTTCTATCAAATAAGCGAGGCCTTCACTAGGGAATCTAGGATTGAGTCTTCATATCATGAAAACTTATTCCAACAAAAGATTCCCTGGGATAGCCTTCCTAGGGAATACATACCAACAATAATGCCAATACTATAAAAAGAGCGACATTTTGCGAATAGTTCCATCTCAGCACACCAAGGGAACAAGACCTTTTGTCATATGAGGGAAGACTTCACTGGGGAATCTGGGAGAGAGGCCTGAGACCATGCAACCCAAAAATTAAAAAAAAAAAGAAGCAACACTTGACTGGGGACAATGGGATCACAAACCCGATATCGCACCTTACATCAATTGGTATCATCTCTAACTATCTGAGAAACACAAGAAGATCATACATATACCAGAAAAAATGACCTGAGAGAGCCTTTCTGGGGGAAACAAAACTTCCCAAAATTACTGGAGTTCATCCATTCCCGGGATCATCACTTTTGTTTTCCTTTTGAATCATAAAATCTAAAGTAAAAGTAATTTGTAAATTCTTTTCGAAAAATAATTTTGTTATTTAATCTTTTTGCTTTGAAAATTATTATCAATAATAAATGGAGTCTTTGTAAGCTGAATAAAATAAGAATTATAAAGAATTGGGTAAAAGCTCAAATTTTATTGATAGAAACTGTAGGCGCAATCTGAATATTTTCTTGCATATGAGTGAACCTGCCTTGTTTTCTTCTTGGAAATATATGTTAACATAGACTGTATCAGGATATGGAATGAATTTTGATAGGAATGTGTTTTGCTTATCTTGGAGGTTTGGAAATTGATGGTGTATATGGTTTCAAATAAGCACAAGTTTGGAGGATGCTTGAAACTTGAAGATTAGGTGTTTAGGAACAACAAGTTTAGGATAGGTCTTGATGATAAGTTTTCATGTAATTTTCTTTTGTAATGGACATATAGATGTAGGTTTCTGTATAGTGCACATTGATGTGGTGATGAATTTGGTAATTATGTGTATATATGTGTAAGTATTTTTGAATGGCATATTGTACTGGTGTATTAGTGATTTTTTTAAGGTCATTTGTAATGGTTTGAATGATGGATGCCTAATGTACTGGATGTACAGGTGATTCCCGTGATGTACTTTGAATCATGTAATTGAAATTGGCCTTGAAACATATAATGAAATGGTTCCTTCTTCAAATTCAAGCTTGAGAACTCTTCCCTCATATTTGCATTTAATTTGAATTTTTCAAATATTTCCTTCAATTTGCACCATTCGAATGAATATCACCAAGATGAGATGTAAACCAAAAAAAAACTCATTATGCGCTTTGGTCAAAAAGTCAACCTCTCGTGGTGGACTTTGACCAAAATTCAAAGATTTTTAGCAAATGACTTCCTACTTAAAAATGATTCCAAAAACTCGATATAAAACTCCAAGCTCTTGGAAAAATGCCTAAGAAGTGACTTGCCACACGAGTAATAATCATGAACTAATCCTTGTCTGATGAAAGGTGGACAAATGAACACATATTCTTCTTTTCTCACCCAAGAACCAAAGATTACACCATGTATCTCAAGTAACAGAATGAACACCTGAACTAATGAGAGATAGCTCCTCATATGAGGTCTCAATGCACATCTTGTTATGACAAATACCCTTTCTTAATTGATGGATCCCTCATAGTAGTAGATGCCTTGCTTCAAATACCACAGAGGAATCAATGTATACATGTTCAAATAACTTATTAGAGAGAGGGATGCTCAAGATAGTCATTCAACAAAACCATAATCCATATGATCCTCATTTGAAACATTTCCCTGCATGGACACAAGGGATTGGAAACCTTTTGGCCTTTGATGAATATTGATGAAGAAACGATCGTGTGCATTAAGGAGACTCAAATCCCTAGTCTTAATATGTGTTCAATGAAAACACCAGTTGAATCAAGTTCTCTTGATATGCGAACTTTACACCATGTAGAAACCCTGATCTCAATAATCCTTGATCCCATGCCAAGTTACTGATTAATTATGCATGCAATTCTAGATGACCTACTGAGGAGTATGTACATGAAGGATATGAGATACAAAAGCCAGATAATCCTTTTAAAGGGGTAGGACAAATTTGGGGTATGACAATTGCCACTATTTAATCACCTTAAACTTGAAAGTACGACTCCCGCGTGCCTTTCGGACGTTTGAGGTAGAAGATAATTAAATACCAATGCCAAAAATTTGTTCTGAGAGAAAGTGTGAGTGTTATTATTTTTATCTTACTTTTGTAATATCAGCTGGGGAAGAATCTTTCGGGTTTTCATGGGAGGATTTTAAGGGTAACTTACAACGTAGCGACGATGCTAATACAAGATAGAGATTGGACTTATAACGTAGCAACAGAGGCTAATACAAGAGAAAGGATGACTTGTAACGTAGCAATAATGCTAATACAAGGAAAGGTAATGACGTGTAACGTGGCAGTGATGCAAATACAAGGAAAGTTAATGACTTGTAACGTGACAATGATGCCAATATAAGGAAAGTTATTGACTTGTCACGTGGTGGTGATGCCAATACAAGACGAAGGTCGACTCGTAACTTAGCATTGACGCTAATACAAGGATGAAGGTACACTTGTAACGTGGCAACAATGCCAATACAAGGAAAGGTTAACTTGTAATATGGAAACAATGCCAATACAAGACAACTATTAGACTTGTAACGTGGAGGTGATGCCAATACAAGACAAAGGTCGAACTTGTAACGTGGCGGTGATGCCAATACAAGACAGAGATTGGAATTATAACGTGGCAGTGACGCTAATACAAGACAAAGGTCAGACTTGAAACGTGGTAACGGTGCCAATACAAGAGAAAGACCGGACTTGTAACGTGGCAATGATGCCAATGAAAGACAAAGATTGGACTTGTAATGTGGTGGTGATGCCAATACAAGATAAAGGTCGAACTTGTAACGTGGAGGTGATGTCAATACAAGACAAAGATTTGGACTTGTAACGTGGCGGTGATGACAATACAAGACAAAGCTTGGACTTGTAATGTGGCAGTGATGCCAATGCAAGACAAGATAGGTACAAAAATACGACAAATAAGATCTACGAACGACCTACGATCCTACAGAGAGAGACCTATGGGCGATCTGCTTGGAGATACCTACGGGAGATCTGCTTGGACAGATCTACGGAAAATCTACTAGGGGAGACCTACGGGCGATCTAATATGAGAGATAACTATAGACGATCTACTTGGAGAGACCTATGGGAGATCTGCTTGGAGAGACCTACGGGTGATCTACAGGAAGAAATATAGATCTACGGGTGACCTACAATCCTAAGAAGGTGAGAACATTGATTACGACACGACGACTGAAGGTACAAAGGAAGAATGATTGTACTGATTTTATTGGGATCTGGAGGGAAAATAGGTACAAACAAGTGTTTGGAAAAGTTGACACGAACGAGTGTTTGGAAAACTGACACAGACGAATGTTTTGAAAACTGATACAGACCAGTGTTTAGAAAACTGACACGGGCGAGCATTTGGGAAACTGACACGGACGAGTCTTTAGAAAACTGACACAGACGAGTGTTTGGAAAACTAACACAGAAGAATGTTTAGAAAACTAAGACGGATGAGTATTTAGAAAACTAATACAGATGAATGTTTGGAAGTACAATGTACTAACATAATTAGCTGGGTATCGTGATGTAACGAAGGACGTCAGCTGAGGGTTTGGGAGAAATATCCTCTTGTGGGGATGTATTACTGTCTTTAAATGATTCAGGTCTTTCGTGTAAAGTACCCGATCTGGCTTATGCTTTGAATGCATGTTTGAATTTCTTTTGCTGCAAAGATCCATTCTGATGGACCGGCTACGCGCTATTAAAGATGCAATGTTATGCAGTGATAAACATATGCAATGCAAAGAAATAAACTTCATGGGGATGAATGAAGGTTCATTGGGAATCGTTATTCATCATTGGGGATACCAATAAGAACTAGCACTAGAAACTCGTAGTACCAAAGATCAATGGGGATACTAATAATAATTTTCACTGGGAAGCTCATGATACCGAAGATTATTGGTGACTCCGCTGGAGATTGAATTGATGACGAAGCGAGTTTACAGGTACACCACTAAATTCTGAATTTTATTGTTGGGGAAGAGATAATCTGGCCCGACTTCCCTACATCCTAAACCGTTGAGAGGATGGTAGGACTAAATATGCCGAGGTACGGACATTGAACACCATGTGGATCTCTTCGAATACATGCCTAATGTTTACGCCACACTAAGGAATTTACTCTTAAATCACTTAGGGATAAAATATGGACATGGACACATGTGAATGCCCCGGTTTAGCTCCACAAATGCTCCAGTTTAGCTCTCGGGGAATGTGCACCTGCGTGTGCAAAGTAAAACGGCGGCTCCAGACTTTCTGAATTCCCTTGGGGAATCAGGTTTGAAAGTATCTGTAGCGGATGAGAATAACTTCACACACTGACCAAGTCGGGGTGACCGTTATGCTGCTTTTAACCTGATTGTTATTATCTTGTATGACAGAACTTTTCTTGAGCATCTTTACGAGATTGGAGGGGAAATGCCCCTATCTAGAGGATATATGAGAGGATCTATGCTGAATAGAAGACCATAATATCCGTGGAACAATACGATATGAGGTATCCTGCCCCAATGTCTTGAGTCACGAAATAAATTGTCTCTGATTACAGATTTCTTGGAGAGATTTGTCGAATCTCGGCGTAACTGGCCAGGTTGAATGAATTTTGAATAGATTTCTCGACGTGATAACCTCGGAATGATTGGCAAAAGCATGAAGAGATTTATCGATGTGATAGCCTTTGATTTGATAGCTTTAGGGAATGCCCCGGATTTGGCTGAGCTCGGAGATATCAAATCTCGACTTGATTGCACCAGATCGGTGGAATCTACAAACTTCATCCCTAAATGGTACTCAGATTGTAAAGCATCAAGATGCTTTCGCTTAACAGAATCTCTGGGCAACGTGCCCCTGGATAAGTCATTTCTCTTGTGACAACTGACTTTTTCTTCAACAGAGTATTCAAGCCTCTCTTCTCTGACAAGATTGAGCTATTTACTGATGTTCATTGTGTAAACTTACTTGATGTCAATCAGTTGTTTTGTATGCAGGAGAATGTTTATCATGAGAATGATAATTATAATGCAACATGTATGTAAGTCTTTAAGTTTGAAAAAAACACTTTGAATGAAATGGTGTCACAACTCTATTGTGAATGAATCACTAGCTAGAGAGGAACATTTGCAAATTCTTTTTTTTCATGAAAGATAAAACAAGTGTATGATGCCAACATATATATTTAAACATACCTCTTAGGAGTCAGTTAAATGTTATCTCATTGTAGCACGCTTTCAAATTGACCCATACTTCAGTTAGGACTTTTAAAGGTTGTAATGTGGCTTGGTTCACGGTTTTTAGAAACAGAGGAATTTAAGGCTAAAAAATTTTTGTGCCCACCCATTCTCTATGATGTTCTCCACCAGTTCTAAGTTCAGTTAACCTGATACAAGCATTCATCTCTCAAAAGAGGAGTTTGCGATGGTTGAGGAACCACGGGGGTTTCTTCTACACGACAGTTACTAACTTTTGATCTTAGTGTCTGATCACATGACCTTATTCTTTCGATGAGGATTTTTATTGGTAATCCTTTTCTCACCTTTTAGTATTTTCAATTTCTTTCCCGTTTTCCCTAACTTTTTCTTGGACAAATTATTTTGAATTTTGATTTGGAAGTCCAGCAGGATGCCCTAACTTTTGCCTAAGCGACTTGTTTTCAAGTTTTGAATTAGCAGCGATTTTTGTTTCTTTCTTATTCATACTTTACCTTTTGAACAAGTCGTTGATCTTTATGTCATCTTCAATTTGTTGGAAGTGACCGTAACTGTTTAAGTCTTTGGTAGATGAGGGATAACCATTGTTGTATCATCATCTGATCTCGACTTCTTGATGTGCAAGAGATATTGTAATACGGTGGGAGAACTGACTTGGGTGTTTTGTGTTTTATCACAAATGTTGCGGATAGCAAGAGTTGCCATCGACTTTTCTTTTATCCAATAAAGGAAAGGGTGAAAAGAACAAGAAATACCTTTTGATAATTTTGTTGAGTTCGGGGGTTAGGTTATGAAAAGGGAAGGTATTAGCACCCTTTTCATCCGTAGTTATCTACGAGCTCTTAGTTGCTAGCTCACTTTTGAAAATGCTTTGTAAATGTGCTTGTGTTTGATTGAAAGTATTTTTGAAAAGTGCCTTCGTTTAGGAAAACTTTATAATGATTCTCGTCTCTATAAGAATGCATACAAAGTGTTGACTTTTGAAAATATTTCATGAAAGTGTTGGTGTGTTTGAAATATGTTTTGTTTTGAAATGTTTTATGAGCAAGAAACTACGAGCGTTCTACCTACTCAAAAGAAAGTCTTTGTTCTTTTCCTCCTCCTTTAGATAGTGTTTTTCTACCATTAGTTAGTAGGAAACCCTATCATTAGATGTGAAGGGACAGACGTGGGTCATCGTACAATCATAGAAGGAAACATGTAGGTCACATTAGCAATTTATCGTAAGGGACTAAGGTCGTTTACCGAAGGAAACATCAAAGGTTCATCGAGAGACTAAGATCTTTTAATCGAGGGTCTTTACTAAAGTATCCCACGTTCAAGGGACATGACTATTTCATCTGAGGCAACAAGTATGGGTTACCCTAGAGGTGCATGTGTGCAAAGTGTATTGTTTTCATTTAATTTGTCTTGAATTATGGTTATCTATTGTTTGGTTTTAAGTCTTTCCATACAAACCCTAATTAATAGCAATAATATGGAAAGCGATAAATTGCAGAATTTAAATATCCTACGCTATTACAATACTTTAGGGGACGAGGGTACAAATTTACAAATGAGGATGACAAGTAAAATAAACCCTAATTACTATTACAAGGCTTTGACAATTACATAAATTATAATGCGAAATAATAAAATATACAAAGGACTGTAAAGAAAAGAGAAACGGTTTTTATGTTTTTTTATGGAAACGATTTCAATTAACCTAATTAAGCCTAATTAATTTACAAGGGAAATTAAATAATTATTTACCTAAAAAAACTAATAGTCTAAGTCAACTAAAAGAAAATTAAAACCTAAGTTTAGTTTAGTTTTAATTAAGAAAATAAATTAAATAGTTTAAGAAAATATTTCCATTATTTTTGTATATAAAATAAAATTAAAATAAAATAAAATGGGAAAATTTGATATAATTATTTAGAAAAATATAGTTTTTATATTTTTGGTTAAAAATAAAATAGATAAATAAATGAAAATAAAATGAAATAAAAATAAAATAAAAAAGGTTGGGTCTGAGTTAAAAAGTAAAAAGGGGGTGTGAGAAAGTGTTTTTGTTTTGGGCCCAAAGCCTGTTTTTTTGTTTAAGTCAGCAAAATAAAAAAGGGGTGGACCTGCGTTGCTAATAGAAGTCAGGGAGGTGGTAGAGAGAAAAAAACATGATGGCCCAAGAGGGAAAGGCCTAGCGTGCTCTATCAAACAAAAAAAAGAATAAAAAATGAAGTAAAAAAATACCAAAATGTGACGCTAGGGCTCGAACCCAGGTCACAAAGGTCATAGGTGCATGCTTTAACCACTGAGGTGGTGATACATCCGTTGATTTATGCACAACCATCACATTATATTAAAAACTCCTTCCTGAATGCACTTCATCCCTAACCTCGCGCCAGTTGCTTCAGTGACATTTTTGAATTTTGTAACTTACTCATTTCTCAACCAAATCAAAAAGTGTAAACATCAAACTTGTTAGAAATTCCATCACGATTTCAAATATGTAAATAACTTAAGCTATGGATTAAAAAGGAACATGATTTTTGCTTGGTACCAAATCTGACATAATTTTTTTCAGAAAGTTCAAACTCAAAATTCTTCATGCTCAGGCAATATAAATGAAATCTAAAAGCATGGCTAGCTTCAGAGCAATGATGTCTACATTTTATCTTTTAAAATAAAAGTCAAATGATGTTTGTATGAAGAGTTGAAAGTTCATAAAACTTACCTTGAAAATGGAAATCGTATTCTGAGTTTGAGCACTCTTCAAGGTGTTTTGATGATCTAGATAACTTCAATGGACCTCTAGGAAGCTAATGCAAATGTTACTCTGAGCTGAGAGTGCCTGAATCGTGCTGGAGAAGTCAATGTGCAACACCCTGTTTTTGGTTATGGAGGATGGTGATGGAAGTGTTACAGTCGTGTAACATGTGTTTTGTTAGGTTCTAAATGATATATGGATGCTTTGTGATTGATTTTGAGGAAGAAAGCACAAGTGGAATGTGAGTTTGGAATTCAAAGTCAGAAATGGCACAAAAATGGAGTTTGAGAGAAATTCTGAGTTTGAGGGAGTTTCAAGGCTTGTGAATTCGTGTGTTAGCTTGCAAATACATCCTTTATTTATAGCCAATAGGTTTGAGGGCTTGAAGTGATCAGATTCACAAGATCACATTGTTGTACCCCAAAATTTGCCCTCTCATTTTATCAACATTTCTCATCACAAGGCCCTTGGAACTCAAGATCAAGCTAGGGTTTGCTCTGCTCAAGACACCTCCTTGCACTGTTGACCTAAATTAGGGTTTGAATTTGCACAGGGATGTTTTGACCTACAATGCCCAAAGTGACTTTTATACTTCATGTTGGACTCATAAGTTTGCCCATACCAAGTTTCAAGCCTTGAATCAAATTTTTGCCCAGTCAATTGGACAGTTGACCTAGAAATCAATTGTATTGGAGAAAAAGTCAACTGTGGCCAATTTAAAGTCAAACCTCATGAATTTTGACCCACATCAACATTATGAACTCATGTGAACCATTTGATCAAGTTTGGATCACAATTCCACAAGAAATTTGATCAGATCACCAAAAGGGCAAAATGGTCATTTCTAGGGTTTTGACTGCACAAAGGCAATTTTTGACTGTTTGACCTAACCAATGGAAAATCAAGCTCAACCATGGACTCAAGGACTCAATGAAATTATCTTGACCCATTCAACAAGTTCAAAAGATCTCAAATGCATAGGATTGACAAATGAATTTTCCAGTCAACTGATCAAAATTTGACTGTACACTAAAAAGTCAAACTTTGACTTTTTGGTCAAAATCAAGTGCCAAGATTCATTTTCCATCAAGATGTGTCAAATTATGAAACTTGTTCATCAAGAAACCCAAAATTACAAATTAGGGTTTGAAATTGAAAATTTTCATAACTTAGAAATTTTCTAAGTTATGAAAATTTCTTATTTTTTCCTAACTTTGTCCCATTTTTTCACCAAGATGCAAATGAATTCAAACAAAACTTACAACATGAAAGTTATAGTCCATCAAAAAGTCTACAACTTTGATTCACAAAGTTTTCTCAAAAGAAGCTTGGATCTCAAGTTATGATTTTTGGAACAAGGGTCCCTAAAACTTTTAACTTAGAGAAATTTTGCCCTAGTTTAGGCAGGATTTTGACCCATCTTCTTGGCCATTTTTCACATGGTTCCACTTGGAGTTTAAAGTTTCATTTCAAAGATGGATTATAGTACATGTTGCAAGCTTTCCAAATTGTCCAAGAACTCCTCAAACACACTTGTGGTTAGGGAGAATCGAATGCTTGAAGTTGGCAAAAACTCACTTTGTAACCATGGCCAATACATGTTCATACCAAGTTGCAAATCTGACCAAATTAGCTTAGTACATAATTACAGGCCTCTAAACAAATTTACACTCAAAAATTGAATGCAAATACATTATACATTGGCATTGTTCTGATCAAGAGAGCATTATACAATGAACATTTCCATTTTGAGCTTAAAGGTCACACTTCCATTTTCATAAAGGCAACTTTATGTCAAATTGCATTTTCTTGAGTCTTGGACTTTTTTCCTTGCAGCAAACAAGTTCCCTAATCTCAGGAATAGTACACCAACTTGAGCATGCTTGTAACTAGCCTGTACATGCCATAGCTTGGTCACTTCACATCTTTGCTTTCAAAACAAGTCAAATGGCCAAAAGCTCCTAACACAAACATCTGATATATTGAACTCAAGAAAAGTTTTCAAACAAGTTTCTCATATCCTTGTAAGCCATAAACACGAGTCTTTGACCTCTAAAACCCCCTTGTGCATAAAATCTCCATTTCTGCCCAAAACACGGTCAGTTCTGCAAATCACAAGCCACAATCAAATCCCCTCGTGCGTTTTGTCCAAAATCACTTCAAACATATTCCAAAAAATATACCTAAGCTGTCCAGACCATTCACAAGTTGATGTAACTCCATTTACACACATCACCATTTTTGTTTGGAAGTTTTGCAGGTTGAGTTCTGTAGCACGATTCAGGCCATTTCAAAACAAACTAAGCATTGGGAAAGGTTCAGGGGACATCAGGCAAGCTCAAAAGAACCTCAGGCCCTATTGAAAGTTGTTGTATTGGCCAACTCAAACTCAACTGAAACAGGTATTTCATGAACTTCTATCTCTCTATTTAGGAATATTTAGCCTTAGGTTTGTGAATGAAATATGTTGTACTCATTGCCCTGAAACCATACATATGCTCAGTTTTCATTTATATTAATCGTGCTAGGAGAATTTCATCCATGAACTTTCTGAAAAAACTAGGTTAGAAATTAGGGCCAGAGAAATTCTCTCTGGTCTTTGAGAGTTAGCTTAAGTTTTTTATATGGTTAGATTCGTGATTTGATGCTCTACAAGTTTCATGTTTTGAGTTTTGTCAAAAGATCACAAATACAGGAGATACAAGTATGTACAGGCATGCACGCGTTTTTCAAATTTCTAGAGGTTGAAGATGAAGTCTGGGCTGGACCTGGCTTTCTTACTTTCAACATCTCCCAGCTTACTTTCAGCACCCCCTGGCCCATTTCTTTGTATTTTCATTATTTTTGCATTTTAATTTCTTTTCTGACTTTGATATTTTATTTTCAAATATAAAAAATACTCTAAAAATATTTTCACAATTTTTTTCATTTATTAGATTTTTTATTTTTATTTTTTCTAATATAAACAACAATTTAAATACATATGTGATTTTGTTTAAACTTGAAAATAATGAAAATAATACTCTTATTTTCATTTCTATTTTTTATTTACACCAAAAATATTTTCTTGAATGTATTGTATTTCTGTAAATATTTTATTTTATTTTTTTACATATTTAACATATTTAATATTTTCATTTCTATTTTTTATTTACACCAAAAATATTTTCTTGAATGTATTGTATTTCTGTAAATATTTTATTTTATTTTTTTACATATTTAACATATTTTACATAACTGGGAAGACTTAGCTGCTGCTTTTTACCGTCAATACCAATACAACGCTGATTTGGCGCCCACTCGTACTCAGCTATAAAGTATGGGGATGGCTTCCAATGAAGGATTTAAAGAGTATGCCCAGAAGTGGCGTGACCTGGCTGGAAGGGTGCAGCCACCATTGTCGGATAGAGAGCTAGTTGACATGTTTCTGGGGACCCTGTCTGGCCCTTTCTTCAATTATTTAATTGGAAGTTCCTCCGCGGGATTTACTGAACTAATTTTGATCGGTGAAAGGGTCGAGGTCGTCATTAAAAGTGGTAAGACTCAGAAAGATGCCTCCGTGTCCACTGCTGTTAAGAAAACCTTCCTAGCTAAGAAGGAAGCCTCTGCTGTTTATTCTCAGAAAAGTCAAGGAAGAACCGAGCGTCGGCCAACTGTGGGGGTTGTGATGATTCAAAACTCTTCAAATGATCAACCTCGCGGTAATCAGTCAAGACCTAATCAATAACGGGTAGAAAGGCCACAATTGCAGTTCACCCAAATCAACATGACGCCAGCTCAAGTACTCCCTCATTTGCTAAAGCTGAATCTTACCAATTTGAAGGAAGCGCCAAAGAACCCTAATACTTCTTCGCCATATTACCACTCCAATGCAAAGTGTGCTTACCACTCTGACAGTGTCAGGTATGATACCAATAATTGTTGGGCACTTAAGAACAAAATCCAAGACCTGATAGACGCTAAGGAGGTAGAGTTTGATGCTCCTGAGAAGCCCAACGTGATATCCGCTCCGATGCCCAAGCACAGTCATAATGTTCATGCCGTTATGGAAGACCTTCATGTTACAAATGTTGCTGACCTTTTGACTCCCTTACCAGTGATTAAAGTGAATTTGATGAGAGCCGGGATATTCCCAGGCTGTGGGAAAGACTGTTACTTTTGTTTAAACATACGAGCTGACTGCCCAATGTTGAAATCAAGCATCCAACGCCTGATGGATACTCAAGAGATACTCTTCCAAAAGACCCCTGTTGATACCTTCACTCCTGTTACTCCTGCTACTTTTGCTACTTCAACCAACGACATCACAATAATAACCATCTCCGACAATCTTCCCAAGGCTTGCAAAAGGCCTGTCAAGATTACGTCCGACCCTAAATTTGTACCATTGAAAATCACCATGCCGGGGCCTGTCTCGTATCAATCTAACAAGACGATACCATGGAACTACGGAGGAGAAATCTTCTATCATGGCATCAAACAGATTAAATCAGTCCAAGAGAATTATGACGAGGAAACCCATGATATAGGGAACATTACGGGAACAAGCAAGATAACTCGCGGCGGACTGATTTTTTCTCCAGAGATTGCTCCCCCTCGAGCAGTCTTTGGACCCTCGAAAGCTTCTGTACCTGTTAAGCCATCTGTGCAAGGCCCGATAATTGAAGAATTGGATACTCCTGAAGTTAGACCATCTATTGATACCACCAATAAGGGTAAGGGGATACTATAAGCGCCTATCAGGACGAAGGCTCATGCTGTGGTTATCCCCGAAACCACCCAGAAAGAAATGGAAGAAATCTTAAAGATAATCATATGGAGCGACTACGACGTCGTGGAACAGCTAGGGCAGACCCCTTCCAAAATATCCATGTTGGCTCTTCTACTTTGCTTTGAGGCCCATGCTAAGGCCTTAATCAAATTTTTAAAGGCAGCACACGTGGCCCAAGAAGCATCGGTTGACCAGTTTCAGGAGTGCCTGGCCAGCCTTACTGCTGATAATGGTCTGGGTTTTTCCGATGCTGATTTGACTCCCAAGGGAAGGAAACACAACGACGCGCTACATGTCTCAGTTGAATGCAGGGGAACCCCCCTCGCCCATGTCTTAGTTGATACTGGTTCTTCCTTGAATGTGATGTCGAAGAAAGCGTTGGACCGTTTGGACTGCGAAGGATTGACCCTCAAACCCAGTAACATCGTTGTTAGGGCCTTTGATGGGTCCAAAAGAATGGTTCACAGAGAGGTTGACATTCCTATCAAAGTGGGCACAAAAGTTTTCAACTCCACCTTTTATGTGATGGACATCCGTCCTTCATATTCGTGTTTGTTGGGAAGACCGTGGATCCATTATGCTGGGGCAGTTACCTCCTCTTTGCACCAAATTCTAAAATATCTTGTTAAGGGTAAGATCATAACGGTGCAAGGTGAGGAAGAGTACATGATAATTCACCTCAACTCCTTCCTCTATGTGGAGTTGGATGGCGAGTTCATAGAAACGCCTTTCCAACATTTTGAGGAAGATTCTCCTGAGGTGGCAGTTGCGAAGACAATGGTTGAGGTTCCTATCGTTCCCAAGCATGTATCTAGGATGGCATCTCTCAAGGACGCAAAGGCTGTAAGTAAAGAAGGAAATAGTACAGTATGGGGGCAATTGCCTGATTTTCCCCATAAGACGGACAAATTTGGACTAGGGTTTACCGCTGCAGGACAGAAGGCCATGCGTCGCTCCAAGGCTGGAGGGCCACCCGTAAGGATCACTCACCACAGAATTAATGTTGTATAGGATGATGATGAAGAGGACAACTTTGAGGATTGAATCTTCCCAACCGTCGAAGGGGGTTTAAGCAATTGGGAAGCAAAGGATTTTATTCCCATCACCTTCATCAACCAGTAAATTTATCTTTGAACAATTTCCTATTTTGGTCTGTAATAACTAAATAATTCTTACACTATTTTCACCTTATGCCTTGTCCGGGGCATATAGATCCATTTGTAAGGGTTTGATTTTCTTCATTATCATATGCCATGTTTTAATGAATCATTGGATGTTTTCATCTATAAACTGTTGTCTTCATTTTCTTTCTTTTTGCATTTTGTTTTGCTTAAGGATGGCTATCCCTTACACACACCCACACTCACAAATGCAGGTACCCATCTATGATCGGTGGAAATAGAACTGACTATTTTTTAATGCTGGTTCGCGTTTGCGTTTCGCAAAATGTCGCGGTAAGCAAGAGTCGCCACCGTCTTTTATTTTCTCCAACAAGGAAAGGACAAAAGCACAGCAAAATTCCTTTTCGAGATATTTCTCGGGTTCGGGAGGTAGATTATAGAAAGGGAAGGTGTTAGCACCCTTTCTATCCGTGGTTATCCATGGGCTCTTAGGTACTTGCTCACTATGTTTTCAAAAATGTTTTGCTTTTCTTGTGTTTGTGGGTTTTGAAAAGAGTTTTGTTTGAAAACTTCGATTTAACTCTTGTGTCTGTCCTCAAGAGTGTATGAAGTGTTGTTTGAAAACTTTTGTCAGAAAAGTGTAGGTGCGAAAAGTATTTTTGTTTTGAAAGAGCAAGTACCTGAGGACCTCTACCTACTCAAAAGAAATTAAGCTGTGTAAATGTCCTTTAGACAATACTATCCCACTATTGAGAAGTAGGTAGCACCGTCGTGGGAGTTTCGGGTCAATTCGATTTTAGGGACATGTGGTCACCAAAGCAATGGTAGGACGCCTTAGCGGTAACCCTAATGTCCTAGATTATTTTTTGTCGAGGCAACCGTTTCGAGGCAACTTTGATCTTTAGACAGGAGGGCGACCTCTAAAACACCCTATACTCAATGACCACGTCGAGGCAACCAAGTGAGGCGTACCCTAGGAGTGGCATGTGCGAGTGTGTCAGGTTTCAGTTATGTTATCTTTGTACATGTTATGGTGGGCTACGGTTGATTTTATTTTAAGAGAAGTCTTGTCATGCATAGCCTAGTTAGCATACATCTAGCAGTTAATAGTTGCGGAAAATAAAGCTAAACTATTACAAGGCGTCGGATATTTACATCGCCAAAAACAAACCCTTGAAAAATAAATTGCGGGAAATAAATAAAAGCGATAAAAAGGTCCTAATTAAAGTTATTACATCCTCGGAACAATTACATAATTGGAATAAAAAATAATATGCGCGAGGAAAAAATTGAATCAGAGAGTCTTTAGGGTTTTGACCCTTTTTTGAGAAAGAAAGAGTTTTTTTTTGTTATTTTGCACTTAATTAAATTAATCCTAGACTAATTAATTAATTAAATAAAATAAAGATATTTTTTGAGTTTTTTTATGTTTTTTAAGGAAATAAATAAAAAAATAACATGACCAAAAGTTATCAAAAACCCTAATTCTATATTGATTTTAATTTATTGTAAAAATATTGAAATTAACCTAATTAAAGAACTAAATTAATTATGTTAGTATTAATTTACAAAAATAACTAATTAAATTTAATGAATAAAAATATTATATTTATTTTATGTTTTCTGATTTTATTATGAAAAAATTAATTTGGTTAATTAAGTAATAATAATAATAAATAGTAAAACAATTAAATGAAAAATATAAAAGAAGAGAAGAAAAAAGGAATAAAACCCAGGGGGTGATGGGCCAGCTTTGGAGGTGTTTCTGGAATTTTGTGGCCCATTATGCCTCCAGCCTGCTTTGACTTTCTGAATTAGCTATGTGTGCGCTGACCAGGGAGCATGGTGGTCTTCCACTCATGGCCATTGGATTTAGCCTTGAAGCCATCTGGCTCACTGAGACGTGAGGTGCATGGTGGATCACGCGTTGGAGAGTACATGGGATCACCTGCAGAAAGAAAATAAATAATTGTTTTGGGGGACCTGGGATTCGAACCCAGGTCCCAAGGCTCATTGGACGTTCGCTCAACCACTCCACCAGCGCTGGATAATTGTTAGTATAATAAGCATTAATTATAATATACATAAATCAATTAATATGCTGGCAAAAATAAAAAACGCGCTTAATATTTAAACTGGCCAATCATGCTACGACGCGTCATCGTCTTCTTCATCAAAATTGCTGGTTATTTACCTGCGGATTTTTATCCGCAGGAAGTTTCGTAGGTTCTTCCTAAAATCGTCCCTAGGCTGCAAAAATTCATTCCAAGACCATGGTTGATCTCGTCTCCATCTCCTGATCACTCCTATACCAATTATTATGGCCAATTTTCCCTGCATCAAAAACGCCTAAAAAGAAAGCATATAAACCCTAGAATCGAGCACCACAACATAGTGCATAAAAACAAAATTGGTTATTGCAGTCGTGTTAGAAATCAAACAATGAACATGAATATGCCAGCGTTTTGAAGAAAAAGTGCAAGAATTGAAAGTTTCGATTTCGTGTTCTGGGGCCAATTCGCAAGGACTTACAACGCTTTGTAGGTGGTTTCAGGACGTGGTTGTGATCGCTTTAGCTTCAGTGGATGGCAAGAAAGGGAACTACGTTCTTCTTTTTGTCTGAAAACGCCTCCAATATTGTTCTTGATCTCCCACTTTTCCAACAATTTTTCAGTTTTGCTTTGGCCGTTTTAGCAATCCTTAGGTCGTGCCCTTTATTTGTGCTGCTTGCTTATGTATATGAGAATAAATTTAGGTCAAAAGTTGGGCCTTAATCCATGTATATTCAAGAATGAATCTTTGATTGACCACCATTGTTAACCTTTCCAAAATTGAATCAAATCTAAGATTTTGTGCACAAAAAGCCAATACACGAATTTGATTAGGTGGCATGTGATATATGAAAGCTGTACAAACCACCAAGATACTATTCCATTGATTTTTTAGATTTTATTTGAATTATTATAGATTTAAAATGAATTAAATCAATAAAAATTAAATAAAATAGAAAAATAAATGTTTGATCCTGAAATTAAGTATGGGACACGTGTGTGGCATGACAAGGCTGGATCAAGTGGAAGAAATTGGGCCCTTTTGTCAAAAATTGAAGTTTTGAGGATAATTGACTTTTGCAAATTCATGAAAATTTCCCAACTTCTCCAATGCACAACTTGCTCAATTTTGATAATATGACCATGTTCTTGGAAATTTTGGAAAGCTCTTGAAGTCCTCTAACCAATTCCTTTGGTCCCATGTCATTTGGATTTACCAATCTCAAGTTATGGCCTTTGACTCAAAGTGTACTTTTGTTGACTTTTGAAATTGACCAATAATGTAAAAATTGGTAACTTCTTGTGAGAGAATTTCTTGAACTTGGAGTATGAATATGGATTAGGAAATTTCATCCCCTTCAAAATGAGCATTGGATGGAATTTTTCTGACAAACCATGAAAAAGTTATGCCCTGGTCAAGATACAATTGACTTTTCTGCTGTCCAAAACTAGTAACTTTTTGCACCTTGATGATTTTTGAGCTATCCTTGTGGAATCATGATCAAGACTTGATCAAATGATGATTGTGAACTCAAAATAAGATGTTGACCAAAAATTCTGACTTTTGACTACAAAATGACAATTTTGCCCTTGCAGTTGACTGTAGATCAAATGAAGCTTTTGAATGTGCAAATTGGCACTGTGAGTCTCACAACTTGGCATGTAGGTGCTTGAGAATGTATATGGGCCTATGAGACTTGATTGAACCATTGAGAACCCCAAATTCTTTGAAAGAACCAAAACCCTAATTTCAGCTGTCTTAGGAGGTGGTTTGCCTGTACAACCCTTGAGCTAATTTGAGGATCATTCTTGACAAATCTTGAAGAATATGGGAGGGCAAATTTTGGGGTACAACAGCTGCCCCTGTTCAATCTTCTTAAACCTGAGGATGTAGATTGGCTGGCGTGCCTTTCGTGATCCGAAGGTGGAAGATGATTGAACACTAAAGTGCCCAGAAATTTGCACTCGCATGGTGTAGTATCAGCATGGTGATGTCGGGAATGGGCTTACAGATGCCATTTGGAGTGATGATGGTAGAAGGATGGGCTTATAGATGCCACCTGGAGGTTGTTGGTTGGTAGTTGTCTTCGTTGACAGGTTGTCTTCATTGACGAGTTGTCTTCATTGACGAGTTGTCTTCATTGACGGGTTGTCTTCATTGACGAGTTGTCTTCATTGTCGGGTTGTCTCTATTGACGGGTTGTCTCTATTGACGGGTTTCAGAAAAATCTTTAGGAATCGATTTAACTGGTTTTGTCTCCGTTGACTGGCTTTGCCTAAAAAATCTTTAGGAATCAATTTAATTGATTTTGTCTCCATTGACTGGCTTTGCCTCAGAAAAATCTTTAGGAATCGATTTAACTGATTTTGTCTCCATTGACTAGATTTATCTCCTTTGACTGAACTTGTCTCCTTTGACTGAATTTGTCTCTTTTGATTGGATTTGTCTCCTTTGATTGGATTTGTCTCCTTTGACTGGATTTGTCTCTTTTGACTGAATTTGTCTCCTTTGACTGAATTTGTCTCCTTTGACTGCTGAGAACTTTAATTGTATTTTTCCTTAAAAGCAAAGGTCAGTCATATGCAATGCATGATATGGATCAAGCAATGATGTTCTCAACATAAATGAGATCGTATGATATGATGCGTATATGCATGTATCATGATGTATGCAAATGTGATGTTTTAGCTGGGGAAAATAAATCCCGGATAACTGCTGGAGAATGATATTGAATTCTTCGCTTCCACTGGGGATGATGAACGAAGATGATAAACTTGCGAGAGAGGATGACTCCGTCGGGGAATAAACTTGATGAAGAGATTACTCTGCGGGGAATTACTGTGGGAAGAGGTGTTCTGCTGAGATTTTAACGATAACTCCGCTGGGGATTCCGTTGATAAGTTCTGTTGGGGATTTTGATGATGAACTCCGTTGGGGATAGAACTTCGCTGAGGATGATCTTTCCGTTGCAACTTGCTGAGGATAACCCAGTTAGACTCTGGTGGGGATAACCTTCTGAATATGGCTGGGGAGATATACTTGCATTCTGCAGGGGACAAGCTTCCAGAATCTACTGGGGAGATGATTCAACTCTGGTGGGGAAGCTTTTCTAGACTGCGCTGGGAAATGGCTCCACTGGGGGTATCCTGTATTCCACCGGGGAACATTCTTATATTCTGTCGAGGAATATTAAGACTGTCGGGGATGCTTACTGAGGAATATCCATATACTCCGCTGGGGGATATTAAGATCTACTGGGGATACCCAACCTTTTTAGGGTTGATGGTAGACCAACTCTGCTTCGTTCATAGTTGCAAGTCTCAGTGGGAGATAGCTACCATTACTGTCTTACTCTTGGGGGAGTGAAGGTATCTTGGTCATATTCTTCAGCCAAACCTACCTTGGTACATTGGTGGACAGAGCAACTAGATCGCTTAGACAATTCTTATTGCCCCTACTTCCGATGTCACCCGTAATTAGTCCTTTGTTTCGCATGCAAATATTTGTGATCCGCAATTAATGTCAAATGCATATATCAAAAATGAACATTGGACGTTCTTTGCAAAACAAAACAGATAAAGGAAAAACAATTTGCGATTTGTGTGAAGAATGAACTTGTATTGATTTTGAAATTTTCCTGTCAATAGGCGTTTTTGTACAAGAGGCTGACGTCCTAGTAAGAGAACGCCGCCGAACAAATAGAATTTATACAATTTTGTGAAAAGAAAACAAAACAGCTATGTGAAAAATCCCACTGGGTTCCAACTCTGCTATCACCTTTATGTCTTCAAGCATCTCATCACTTTGCTGCTTAGTTGAAGATGAATCTGATTGATCGGTGTCGTCTGAGCCTGATAGTTGATACCGAAGTCTGGATACAGGGTGATCCAATGAGACATAGTATTACGCTTATCCCTAACTTTTGCCTGGACCCCCCTTTCGGGTTTTCAGTCCACCGGGATACCCATTTTTGCCCAAGCCGCCTGTTGTACCCCAAAATTTGCCCTCCCATATTCTCCAAGATTTGTCAAGAATCATCTTCAATTGGTTCAAGACTACTCAAGGGTTGCACAGTCCAACTGCCTCCTAAGCCAGTCAAAATTAGGGTTTTGGTTCCTTCAATGAATTTGAGGTTTTCAATGGTTCAATCAAGTCCCATGTGCCCATATACATTGTCAAGCATCTACATATCAAGTCTCAAGTCTCACAATGGCCATTTGCACAGTCAAAAGTCTCATTGGCTTCACAATCAACTACAGGGGCAAAATGGTCATTTTACAGTCAAAAGTCAGAAATTTTGGTCAACATCTTATTTTGAGCCCACAATCATCATTTGATCAAGTCTTGATCATGATTCCACAAGCATGGCTCAAAAGTCATCAAAGATGCAAAAGTTACTATTTTTGGACAGCTGAAAAGTCAACTGTATCTTGGCCAAGGCATAACTTTTTCATGGTTCATCATAAAAATCCCATCCAATTCTCATTTTGAAGGGGATGACATTTCCTACAACTCATATTCACATTCCAAGTCCAAGAAATGCTCTCACAAAAAGTTATCAATTTCTACATTATAGGTCAATTTCAAAAGTCAACAAAAATGCACTTTAAGTCAAAGACCATAACTTGAGATTGGTACATCCAAATGACATGGGACCAAAGGCATTGGTTAGAGGACTTCAATAACTTTCCAAAATGTCCATGAACATGTTCATATGATCAAAATTGAGCAAGATATGCATTGGAGAAGTTGGGAAAGTTTTGTGAATTTGCAAAAGTCAACTTTGCTCAAAACACATCATTTTTGCTAATGGGCCTCAAATTTCTTCTTGAAACTTTGTCCAAAGCTTATGCACCACCCATTTAGATTAAATTGAATTATTTTCTTATTTTTTATTAATTAATTGAATTTTTAATCAATATTAATTCATTTAATTCATTTAATTGTAGGAAAATATCAAGATATGATTTCTCAATCTTTTTGTGAAGCAAAAGTGGTCAACATATGCTGGAGATTTTGTGTATCAATCAAGGGGACCAAAATCTCCAAAATTAGCAAGTTTTGTCAATCAAAAAGATGCAAAAATATTTGATTGAAAATCAAATATACAAATCATAATTCCATGGATCTTTTGCCCAAGGATTTAACCTAATTCAGTCCTCTATATGTACAGAACCTAACCCTATTCATGTGGACGTGAAAACTCTGCAAGAAAGCCATATGCAATATTGAAAAAAATCAAGAAAACTTGAAAACTGTTTTCCTAATTCCAGGTTAATTCAGAGCTTTTTGTTAATTCTAATCCATTGCAGGGATCCCCAGGAAGGTGTAGGAACCAAAACCAAGCGTTTAACCTCAAGAAATCTCCGTTTACAGTCACACGGTTTGGTACTTTTTTTCACAATCGTAATTCATTATTCATGCATTAATAACGAGATTTTTTTTGTGCTTTGCATTGCTAGAACCTCTCTGAAGCTAATGGTACAGGTGAATTGCATTATGGTGTCCAGAATCAAGAAATACCATTAACGAATTCTAAGGTTCTTGAATCTCAAAATTGGGGTTTTCCACATCCAGTGAAATTAAGGCTTCTGTGCCTATGGTTGTAATTGTTGCAACCAGACGAATTGAATGCCATACTCGCGCCCTATTTATATAGCCTAGGGAGCTAATCGCTATTTTTCCATATCACACTTTGTGGGGGTTAAAAACCCCCGCTATCTGTTTATTCTTTTGCAGGTTTCAGCGAAGGAGATGAAGACGTGGAAGCATATGGTTGGAGCGTTCAAACGAACGCGCTCTTTTTTTCTCTTTCCAGCATAATTGATATGTTTCATATATTATATTCATTAGCTATTATAATATCAAATACAGGCGCATGGCTCAGTGGCTGGTGAGGTGGCTGTGAATCATTGGGACCTGGGTTCGATTCCCAGGTCCACCCAAAACATTTGTATTATTTTGCTTAATATGTTCATATGCAGCGCTTGACAAGGAGTCTACCATGCATATCAGATACCCAGGCGCCAAGTGGCCATAAACGTGAATCCAATGATCAAAAGGTGAGGAGCATCATGCTCCCAGTCAACAAGCGCCCTGGACAATTCCCCAAGTCAAACAGGCCTGGAAGCTTAATGGGCTGGAATTGCTAACATGTCTCCATTATTGGGTCAACACCCCCCCTGGTTAATTGCTTTTCTTTTTATTTTCTTTTAACTAATTATTTTTATTATTAATATTATTATTATTTAATTAAATTAATTAATTTTCATAATAAATTCAGACCATTAAAATGTAAATATTATTTATTTTTATTATTTATTATTTTCACCTTTAATTATTATTTTGTAAATAAGTGTAAATTAATTAATTTAGTCTTTTTTATTAGTTAGGTTAACCTTGACTTTTTTTCACAAATATAAAATAAATTTAGAATTAGGGTTTTCTTGACTTTTAATTTATTTTTATTTTATTTTCATTAAAACATAAAAAACACAAAAATGCTTTTTCTTTTAATTAATTAATTAATTATTTTTAGGTTAAATATTTAATTAATTGCAAAAAGGACAAATTCAATTCTTTTCTCAAAAAGGGTCAAAACCCTAAGGACGTCCCGATTCAATCTCTTCGCGCATATTTATTTTGATTATATTTATGTATCTGCTCCGAGAATGTAATAGATAATTAGGCTTTTATCGCTTTCTTTATTTTCTCCACTTTATCTTTTCAAGGGTTATGTTTTTGGCGATGTAAATACCCGACGCCTTGTAATAGCGTAGATTCACTTTCCGCAATTTATTTTCCGCACACTTATTAACTGCTAATTATGCATGCAAGACTTGCTTGAAAAATAAAATTAACCCGTAGCTCACAAATACATGTGCAAAGATAATATAAACTGAAACTGGACACACATGCACATGCCACTCCTAGGGTACGCCTTACTTGGTTGCCTCGACGTGGTCATCAAGTATAGGGTGTTTTAGAGGTCGCCCTCCTGTCTAAAGATCCAGTTGCCTCGAAACGGTTGCCTCGGATAAAAAAGGATCTAGGACTTTAGGGTTACCGCTAAGGCGTCCTACTATTGCTTTGGTGACCACACATGTCCCTTATAATCGAATTGACCCGAATAACTCCAACGATGGTGCTACCTGCTTCTCAATAGTGGGATAGTACTGTCTAAAGGACTCTTACACAGCTTAATTCCTTAGAGTAGGTAGATTTCTCCTGGGTACTTGCTCTTTCAAAAAAACAAAAACAACTTTTCACACCTACACTTTCAAAAAGTTTTCAAACAAATACTTCATACACTCTTGAGGACAGATACAAGAGTTACCTAGAAGTTTTTCAAACTAAACTTTTTCAAAACCCACAAACACTTGAAAAGCAAACAATTTTTGAAAACATAGTGAGCAAGTACCTAAGAGCCCGTGGATAACCACGGATAGAAAGGGTGCTAACACCTTCCCTTTCTATAATCTACCTCCTGAACCGAGAAACATCTCGAAAAGGAATTTTGTTGTGCTTTTGTCCTTTCCTTGTTGGAGAACATAAAAGACAGTGGCGACTCTTGCTTACCGCGACATTTCGCGAACCAGCATTTCAAAACAGTCAGTTCTATTTCCACCGATCACAGAACTGGCGACTCTGCTGGGGATTCTTTATAAGTGAGGTGTAACTTAGGATTAGATCATTCTATGTATTCAATTGTATGCCTTGAATGCTTTAATATTGTGGGCTTGCATCGGAGTTTTATAGATCCTAACCCGGATCTGGGGGATACCCTTTAGAAGTAGCAACAAACTGTGAAGGAACTGTGCAGGGTATACCGACATGGTTGAAGCAGTTGCTACGTTGATGTGGCACTTTGGTGAGTACCGGTAACCCTTGAGTCAATTCAAGGAGAGTACGGGGCCACCGCGTGGTGTCGTGAAGCATCAACTGACCTTAGAACCTTACTTGATCATCCTGGCCTCTTTAGGGGTAGTGAGATGACCGACTTTGGTGCAATCCGAAGTTGGTAGATACTTGATACTACACTCATTGAGGGTTGTTTTCTTGGAATATTTTGGTCGCCAGTTAAGTGGCTAAATCAAAACAATGAAAATAGAAAACAATCCAATGATATTGAGCTCCTTAGAACCCGGTTACTATTTATAGGACAGGTTTTGAGCCAACTAACTTCAAGAGGGTAATACCTAAACTCCATGCTAGCCTAAAATCTAAGGGCTCTTTGTGTGACTTGTGTGCTTTCAAACTTGAACTACTTACACATTCTTGTTATCTGACAATATGAGTTCCTTGCAGGTTTTGTTTACAGTCCTTATTGCAGGGGCTTATTTACATCACCTCACACGCATAGCATACACATCATAACATCATACCATAGCATTTCCTTAACCATTTCAAGGATCTCAAGGGTTTGTGATGCAGGTCATGATGAACCAAATGTCTAGCAAGGGGCAAAGGGGATTTATTTTCCTCTAGCCAAGGTTGTTTGGAGATCAAGACATGATAACTTGAGCCAGGAGCTATGACCCACTCGATATGGTGAGCTTGACTCTTGAAGAAGGACTCTCAGCAACATGAAGTTCCTTCAATCAAGATACCAGATTCAAACCCTAACAAGTTTCTTTGTTTACCCCGCGAGATCCTTGAAAACATTGCATACATATATCATACATATCATTGCATTACAAGTATCCCTTTACAGGTCTCTCACTTTCTCGCTGTTTATTTCAGCAATGGCTTTCCAACAAGACAACCAGGATCTTCATACTCAAGAGACTCAGTTCAGGGAAATCTTCCTAAACCTATCCAAGGGGCAGGAAGAGTTGAGAACACTCCTCATGGTGACTTTGGTCAGGAACAATCCTGAAGACGATAAGGACGAACGACTGAAACCTCTGCAAGCTGAGGCAGATATAATGAGAACCCAGATGCTGGGGCAGATGGCTCTTATCCAAGGCTTAGCTCGGGAACAAGAAGAGTTGCGAGCCATGATCAACCAACTTCATCAAGACAAATACAATAGTATGAAGCAAACGGTCAAGGCTGGGGATCAAACTAGTAATCAGCCTCCAAGAAGACAAGAGTTTGGTATGGTGAAGAATGGACCTCTCTAAGTTGCTACTACCTCAAGGGTCCAACAACAACCTCACCAAAAACAACAGGTTGATCAGAGTAAGCCAAACAAGCCCAGGAGGCAATTCACCCAGCTCAACATGTCGCTGTTTCAAGCTTTACAACGCCTGTTGAGATTGAATATGATCACATTAAGGGCTCCTCCCCGGAATCCCAACACCTCAGCTCCTACCTATCATCCCAATAAAAGGTGTGCCTACCACTCTGCCACTCCAGGACATGACACCGACGACTGTTGGTCTCTGAAGAACAAGATCCAAGACCTGATTGATGAAGGAGCATTGGAATTCACACAAGATGGTCAGGCGGAGTTCTTCTACCACCCCTCCAAGGTTCACCGCTTGAAGTGACAAGTCCTGAGACGAGAATACTTTTAGCTCATTAGAATTTTTTTTCAATTTGTAATTTTCTTTTGATTGTTCAAACATTTCGTCATGGCAAACGTTTTTACTTTATCAATGCATCGCATATGTCTGTTTTGAATTAATCCATTCGTCACTATATTCAAACTGCTTTCATTTTTGTGATGTTCAAACTCTCGATTAATAATTCTAAGCCTCTTGAGTGAGGATGACAAAAACGATACCACGATCTTTACAGTATGCTTTTGAACAGACCCCGCTGATGAAGTACAGGCATTGTTTCAAATCCTAAACAGTGGAGTTATAAGGAAGATAATCCCTCGTCAACCCCTTTGAGCCAAAGAAGTTGGAGTTTTTCTTTTCGAAAAATTAAAACCCTTAATCATAACCTGGGGCAGGGTAGTTTTCTCAGTTGATCCAGGTGCACAATGAATGGCATCAAAGAAGTCCTTCCGAGACAAAAAGACGGTGACGGTTCCCTATAATCGTCAAGGCAGGAAGTCGTTATCTTTCAAAAAACCAAAAGCCCAATAAGTCAAAACCTATGAAGGAGACTTACAAAACTGGGGCATCCCGCTGACTGTAATCACAAAAAGAAACAGTTCAGGCAAAAAACAGGGATAATGAAATCAAAAAGAAAGAGGTCCTACAAACCCTCAACAAAAAAAAAGGAAATGACTGCCTATTCAAAATAAACTGTCAATATCTGAACCATCACCGGAATATCAGAGCAAAGACTCAAACAAGGTCTAATGCACGATTAGCTGAGTTTAGGATCGAAGAACATCACGAAGAGCGGGTGAGTACAAATAAAATTTGAGCCTTTATCCTTTGTTTCTTAAACCGTGAACCAGGCCACGTTATAACCCTTAAAAAGTCCTAGCTGAAGCATGGGTTAGTTCGAAATCATACTGTTACGAAAGGTATCCTGACTCCTTAAGGCTCGCTGTAAAATCTTGAGTCGACATTACATTTTACAAAATTTTCTTGTTTTATTGAAAAATGCATTTTCAAAAAAAACTTCAAGACAGACATAAGCTTTGCATTTTTAAAATAACATTGTTTGCATATGACTATTTGTTCAAACAACATAGAAATTTACACGAAGAATATCTAGTGAACAAAAGCACTTCCAACCAAGGGGCAGACATGAGCATGGTCTATCATCTGGGGCAGTCCAGTCAAGATTCAAGGAATCTCTCAAAATGCCAAATAACCAGGGGCAAATCTCCGCCTGAGTCACTTGGGGCATTGGACATGAATTCCAGCGACAAATCTTGCACGATCAAACAGTTTCTGGTATGGCGACACAACACTACCGACAGTGACAACTCCCTGCATCCTGAGAAAGTGGACATAGTCGAAAAAATACTACGCAAAATCAAAGACCCGCTAGGTCGACTGGCCTAGGCAAAAATAAGGGCTTCTCGACGAACCAAAAGGGTTCGGGAAAAAATAAGGGATGAAAAAGAAAAATTTGTACACCCGGCAAGTCGAAAACCTGAAAAGGCGACTTGGGCAAAAATGGGTATCCCGTTGGACTGAAAACCCGAAAGGGCGGTCCAGGCAAAAGTTAGGGATCACCGCGTACGACTATGTCCCGGCATCTCGTCACTTGCCTATCAGAAGAAGGTTTGTCCATCAGCAACTATCAGCACCTCACAGGTCTTCTTCTCCCACTGAAGCTGGGGCAATAAGAAGTGTCTGAACTGTACAAGCTGCTCTGTCCACCAAGGTACTGAAGTATATATTCAGCTGAAGAATTTGACAAGGATACCTTCACTCCCCGCAGAGCAAAACAAGATTCAGCAGTACTCTTTCCGAGCAGAGTTGGACTCCCATCAGCCCCAAAAAGGCACAGTATCTCCAGCAAGTCAGCGACACTCTCCCCAAGCAGAGTTAGCCTACTGTCAGCCTTAAGGAAGTTGGACATCCCTAGAAAATCCCAACATTCCCTAGCAGAGCATACAAACATTCCTCAACAAGCATCCCCGGCAGTCTTAATATAAGATTGTTCCCCGGCGGAATACCAGACACCCCAGTGGAGCCTTTCCCCAGTGTAGTCCAAAGTTTCCCCAGGAGAGTTGAATCATCCTCCCCAGTAGATTCTAGAAGCTTATCCCCAGTAGAGTTTTGAAGCTTATCCCCAGTAGAGTCTGGAAGCTGGTCCCCTGCAGAGTACAAATATCTCTCCCCAGCCATATTCAAAGGTTATTCCCCACCAGAGCCTAACTGGGTTATCCTCAGCAAATTACAAAAGAAAGATTATCCTCGGCGAAGTTCTTCCTACCCCCAGCGGAGTTCATCAAAATCCCTAACAGAGCTTATCAACAGAATCCCCAGCGGAGTTATCATCAAAACCTCAGCGAAGTATCTCTTCCCACAGAGTAATTCCCCGCAGGGTAATCTCTTCATCAAGTTTATTCCCCAACGGAGTCATCTTCTCCTACCGGTTTATTCTTGCAATCATCATCCCCAGCGGAAACGAAGTACTCTACTCTTCAAACATCAGCCCAGGATTCAACAAGCTCCCGACATTCGTCAAGGATTTATTTTCCTAGACGAAAATACTTCCATAGACATTTCACATTTCATACGTCCTGCTTACATACATGATAAAGTGCATACGACACGATCTCATTTATTTTTGAGAACATCATGACATCATGCATTTCATACATCATGACATTGCATACGACTAACGTTTTGCCTTTTCAGGAAAAGGTCAATCAAAAGATATTACCATCAACTTTTAAAGTTCCAGATTCGATACCTGTATCTAGCCAGGGCATATCTATGAGCGATTGATTGTAGATTCGATACCTGTATCTATCCAGGGCATATCTGCATGAAGAGTTTGAGGATCAACCCCTGTAACAGGCCAGGAAATTATCTTTCATTCTCAGGTCAGAGGTCTACGCCTGTATCCAGCTAGGAAAGCTATCTCGACCAACCTTTTGGAGTTCCAGATTCGATACCTGTATCTAGCCAGGGAACATCTGTGAGCGATTGATTGTAGATTCGATACCTGTATCCAGCCATGGCATATCTGTAGACGACTACTTCCAGATTCGATACTTGTATCTAGCCAGGGCATATCTGCATGAAGAGTTTGAAGTTCCGGATTCGATACCTATATCTAGCCAGGGCATATCTGTGGGCGACTAATTCCAGATTCGATACCTGTATCTAGCCAGGGCATATCTGTAGACGACTACTTCCAGATTCGATACCTGTATCTAGCCAGGGCATATCTGTAGGAAGAGTTTGAAGTTCTGGATTCGATACCTATATCTAGCCAGGGCATATCTGTGAGCGATTGATTATGGATTCGATACCTGTATCTATCCAGGGCATATCTGCATGAAGAGTTTAGAGATTCGATACCTGTATCCAGCCAGGGCATATCTGTAGACGACAAGTTCCAGATTCGATACCTGTATCTAGCCAGGGCATATCTGTGAGCGATTGATTGTAGATTCGATACCTGTATCTAGCCAGGGCATATCTGCATGAAGAGTTTGAAGTTCCAGATTCGATACCTATATCTAGCCAGGGCATATCTGTGAGCGATTGATTATGGATTCGATACTTGTATCTAGCCAGGGCGTATCTGCATGAAGAGTTTAGAGATTCGATACCTGTATCCAGCCAGGGTATATCTGTAGACGACAAGTTCCAGATTCGATACCTGTATCTAGCCAGGGCATATCTGTGAGCGATTGATTGTAGATTCGATACCTGTATCTAGCCAGGGCATATTTGCATGAAGAGTTTGAAGTTCCAGATTCCATACCTGTATCTAGCCAGGGCATATCTGTAAGCGATTGATTATGGATTCGATACCTGTATCTAGCCAGGACATATCTGCATGAAGAGTTTAGAGATTCGATACCTGTATCCAGCCAGGGCATATCTGTAGACAACCAATTCCAGATTCGATACCTGTATCCAGCCAGGGCATATCTGTAGACGACCAATTCCAGATTCGATACCTGTATCTAGCCAGGGCATATCTGTGGGCGACTAATTCCAGATTCGATACCTGTATCTAGCCAGGGCATATCTGCATGAAGAGTTTGAAGTTCCAGATTCGATACCCGTATCCATCCAGGGCATGTCTATGAGCGATTGATTGTGGATTTGATACCTGTATCTAGCCAGGGCATATCTTCATGAAGAGTTTAGAGATTCGATACCTGTATCCAGCCAGGGCATATCTATAGACGATCAATTCCAGATTCGATACATGTATCCAGCCAGGGCATATCTGTAGACGACCAATTCCAGATTCGATACCTGTATCTATCCAGGGCATATCTGTGGGCGACTAATTCCAGATTCGATACCTGTATCTAGCCAGGGCATATCTGCATGAAGAGTTTGAAGTTCCAGATTCGATACCTGTATCTAGCCAGGGTATATCTGTGAGCGATTGATTGTAGATTCGATACCTGTATCTAGCCAGGGCATATCTACATGAAGAGTTTGAAGATCAACCCCTGTAACAGGCCAGGAAATTATGTTTCTTTCTCAAGTACACAAATTCTCGCTAAGGAATCTCTTACGCGATCGACATCTCTGGATGGAATCTGTAAGCCCATCTACACAGCCATCCATTACATCTCCATATGGCATCTATAAGCCCGTCCTCCTCCTATCCACCATCTCTCCCAATGGCATCTATAAGCCCATTCCCGCCATCACGTTGCTGATATTCCACTATGCGAGTGCAAATTTCTGGGCACTTTAGTGTTCAATCATCTTCCACCTTCGGATCACGAAAGGCACGCAAGCCAATCTACATCCTCAGGTTTAAGAAGATTGAACAGGGGCAACTGTTGTACCCCAAAATTTGCCCTCCCATATTCTCCAAGATTTGTCAAGAATCATCTTCAATTGGTTCAAGACTACTCAAGGGTTGCACAGTCCAACTGCCTCCTAAGCCAGTTAAAATTAGGGTTTTGGTTCCTTCAATGAATTTAAGGTTTTCAATGGTTCAATCAAGTCCCATGTGCCCATATACATTGTCAAGCATCTACATATCAAGTCTCAAGTCTCACAATGGCCATTTGCACAGTCAAAAGTCCCATTGGCTTCACAATCAACTACAGGGGCAAAATGGTCATTTTACAGTCAAAAGTCAGAAATTTTGGTCAACATCTTATTTTGAGCCCACAATCATCATTAGATCAAGTCTTGATCATGATTCCACAAGCATGGCTCAAAAATCATCAAAGATGCAAAAGTAACTATTTTTGGACAGTTGAAAAGTCAACTATATCTTGACCAAGGCATAACTTTTTCATGGTTCATCAGAAAAATCCCATCCAATACTCATTTTTAAGGGGATGACATTTCCTACAACTCATCTTCACATTCCAAGTCCAAGAAATGCTCTCACAAAAAGTTATCAATTTCTACATTATAGGTCAATTTCAAAAGTCAACAAAAATGCACTTTAAGTCAAACACCATAACTTGAGATTAGTAAATCCAAATGACATGGGACCAAAGGCATTGGTTAGAGGACTTCAAGACCTTTCCAAAATGTCCAAGAACATGTTCATATGATCAAAATTGAGCAAGATATGCATTGGAGAAGTTGGGAAATGTTTGTGAATTTGCAAAAGTCAACTTTGCTCAAAACACATCATTTTTGCTAATGGGCCTCAAATTTCTTCTTGAAACTTTGTCCAAGGCTTATGCACCACCCATTGAGATTAAATTGAATTATTTTCTTATTTTTTATTAATTAATTGAATTTTTAATCAATATTAATTCATTTAATTCATTTAATTGTAGGAAAATATCAAGATATGATTTCTCAATCTTTTTGTGAAGCAAAAGTGGTCAACATATGCTGGAGATTTCGTGTATCAATCAAGGGGACCAAAATCTCCAAAATTAGCAAGTTTTGTCAATAAAAAAGATGCAAAAATATTTGATTGAAAATCAAATATACAAATCATAATTCCATGGATCTTTTGCCCAAGGATTTAACCTAATTCAGTCCTCTATATGTACAGAACCTAACCCTATTCATGTGGACGTGAAAACTCTGCAAGAAAGCCATATGCAATATTGAAAAAAATCAAGAAAACTTGAAAACTATTTTCCTAATTCCAGGTTAATTCAGAGCTTTTTGTTAATTCTAATCCATTGCAGGGATCCCCAGGAAGGTGTAGGAACCAAAACCAAGCGTTTAACCTCAAGAAATCGCCGTTTACAGTCACACGGTTTGGTACTTTTTTTCACAATCGTAATTCATTATTCATGCATTATTAACGAGATTTTTTGTGTGCTTTGCATTGCTAGAACCTCTCTGAAGCTAATGGTACAGGTGAATTGCATTATGGTGTCCAGAATCAAGAAATACCATTAACGAATTCTAGGGTTCTTGAATCTCAAAATTGGGGTTTTCCACATCCAGTAAAATTAAGACTTCTAGTGCCTATGGTTGTAATTGTTGCAACCAGACGAATTGAATGCCATACTCGCGCCCTATTTATATAGCCTAGGGAGCTAATCGCTATTTTTCCATATCACACTTTGTTGGGGTTAAAAACCCCCGCTATCTGTTTATTCTTTTGCAAGTTTCAGCGAAGGAGATGAAGACGTGGAAGCATATGGTTGGAGCGTTCAAACGAACGCGCGCTTTTTTCTCTTTCTAGCATAATTGATATGTTTCATATATTATATTCATTAGCTATTATAATATCAAATACAGGCGCATGGCTCAGTGGCTGGTGAGGTGGCTGTGAATCATTGGGACCTGGGTTCGATTCCCAGGTCCACCCAAAACATTTGTATTATTTTGCTTAATATGTTCATATGCAGCGCTTGACAAGGAGTCTACCATGCATATCAGATACCCAGGCGCCAAGTGGCCATAAACGTGAATCCAATGATCAAAAGGTGAGGAGCATCATGCTCCCAGTCAACAAGCGCCCTGGACAATTCCCCAAGTCAAACAGGCCTGGAAGCTTAATGGGCTGGAATTACTAACATAACTCCATTATTGGGTCAACCCCCCTGGTTAATTGCTTTTCTTTTTATTTTCTTTTAACTAATTATTTTTATTATTAATATTATTATTATTTAATTAATTTAATTAATTTTCATAATAAATTCAGACCATTAAAATGTAAATATTATTTATTTTTATTATTTATTATTTTCACCTTTAATTATTATTTTGTAAATAAGTGTAAATTAATTAATTTAGTCTTTTTTATTAATTAGGTTAACCTTTACTTTTTTTCACAAATATAAAATAAATTTAGAATTAGGGTTTTCTTGACTTTTAATTTATTTTTAATTTATTTTCATTAAAACATAAAAAACACAAAAATGCTTTTTCTTTTAATTAATTAATTAATTAGTTTTAGGTTAAATATTTAATTAATTGCAAAAAGGACAAATTCAATTCTTTTCTCAAAAAGGGTCAAAACCCTAAGGACGTCCCGATTCAATCTCTTCGCGCATATTTATTTTGATTATATTTATGTATCTGCTCCGAGAATGTAATAGATAATTAGGCTTTTATCGCTTTCTTTATTTTCTCGCACTTTATCTTTTCAAGGGTTATGTTTTTGGTGATGTAAATACCTGACGCCTTGTAATAGCGTAGATTCACTTTCCGCAATTTATTTTCCGCACACTTATTAACTGCTAATTATGCATGCAAGACTTGCTTGAAAAATAAAATTAACCCGTAGCTCACAAATACATGTGCAAAGATAATATAAACTGAAACTGGACACACATGCACATGCCACTCCTAGGGTACGCCTTACTTGGTTGCCTCGAAGTGGTCATCAAGTATAGGGTGTTTTAGAGGTCGCCCTCCTGTCTAAAGATCCAGTTGCCTCGAAACGGTTGCCTCGGATAAAAAAGGATCTAGGACTTTAGGGTTATCGCTAAGGCGTCCTACTATTGCTTTGGTGACCACACATGTCCCTTATAATCGAATTGACCCGAATAACTCCAACGATGGTGCTAACTGCTTCTCAATAGTGGGATAGTATTGTCTAAAGGACTCTTACACAGCTTAATTCCTTAGAGTAGGTAGATTTCTCCTGGGTACTTGCTCTTTCAAAAAAACAAAAACAACTTTTCGCACCTACACTTTCAAAAAGTTTTCAAACAAATACTTCATACACTCTTGAGGACAGATACAAGAGTTACCTAGAAGTTTTTCAAACTAAACTTTTTCAAAACCCACAAACACTTGAAAAGCAAACAATTTTTGAAAACATAGTGAGCAAGTACCTAAGAGCCCGTGGATAACCACGGATAGAAAGGGTGCTAACACCTTCCCTTTCTATAATCTACCTCCCGAACCGAGAAACATCTCGAAAAAGAATTTTGTTGTGCTTTTGTCCTTTCCTTGTTGGAGAACATAAAAGACGGTGGCGGCTCTTGCTTACCGCGACATTTCGCGAACCAGCATTTCAAAACAGTCAGTTCTATTTCCACCGATCACATCGCCTTTTCAGGTTTTTGACTTGTCGGGTGTACATATTTTTTTTCATCCCTTATTTTTGCCCGAACCCTTTTGGTTCGCCGGGAAGCCCTTATTTTTGCCTAGGCCAGTCGACCTAGCGGGTCTTTAATCTTGCGTAGTATCTTTTTACTATGTCTGCATTGGCGGGGTGAGGAAGGTCGTCACCATCCATGGTGGTTAGAATCATCGCTCTTCCTGAGAAGATGTTCTTAACCATAAATGGCCCTTCATACGTAGGGGTCTATTTGCCCCTGGGATCACCTTGAGGTAGAATGATGCGCTTGATTACCAGGTCTCCGACTTGATACTCTTGTCGTCTGACTTTCTTGTTAAATGCCTTGATCATCCATTTTTGATACGTCTGACCATGACAAATAGCAGTGAGTCTCTTTTCGTCGATTAGGTTTAGTTGATCAAGCTGGTTCTGAATCCAGTCATCTTCGCTCAAACCTACATCCTTCATGATCCGGAGAGAGGGTATCTGAACTTCAATGGGCAGGACTGCCTCCATGCCGTATACCAAGGAGTAGGGTGTTGCCCCTGTTGATGTCCGTGTTGAGGTACGGTACCCATGAAGAGCAAACGGTAACATCTCGTGCCAATCTTTGTAGGTCATTGTCATCTTCTGCACAATCTTCTTAATGTTCTTATTAGCCGCTTCTACATCCCCATTCATCTTCGGCCGGTAAGGAGAAGAGTTGTAGTGTTGTATCTTGAATTGCTCGCAGAGCTCAGTTATCATCTTGTTGTTAAGATTGGTACCATTATCCGTAATGATCCTCTCTGGTACATCGTATCGACAGATCAAGTTGTGCCGAATGAACCGTGCCTTGACGTTCTTGGTTACGGTAGCAAAGGAAGCTGCTTCGACCCACTTTGTAAAATAATCAATTGCTACCAGGATGAAACGGTGCCCGTTGGATGCCGTAGGTCTGATTTTGCCGATCATATCAATGCCCCACATTGCAAAAGGACAAGGTGCTGTCAAGACGTTCAATGGAACCGGAGGAATGTGCACCTTATCAGCGTAGATCTGGAATTTGTGACACGTCCGAGAATGTTGATAACAGTCGGCTTCCATTGTGGACCAGTAATATCCTGCCCGAAGGATTTTCTTTGCCATGGTATGTCCACTGGAATGCGTTCCGAAGGTACCTTCATGCAGTTCTGCCATGATCCTTTCTGCTTCAGTCTTATCCACGCAACGCAGTAAGGTTGAATCATGGTTTTGTTTGTAGAGAATGTCATTGCTGAGGAAGAACTTTGCCGCGAACCTTCTCAGAAACATCTTGTCATTAACAGATGCACCCTCGGGGTATTCTTGAGCTTCAAGGTACCTCTTAACTTCATGATACCAAGGCTTTTCTGTTACCTCTTCGGTCTCAAGATCACAACAATATGCAGGTTCATCCACTTTCCAAATAGTGATCCGGGGAGCCTCGTTGTCCCACTTGACTTTGAACATAGAAGACATTGTAGCTAGCGCGTCCGCCAACTGGTTCTCCTCACTTGGGAAATGTTCAAAGGTTATCTCCTCGAAATGGGGAAGCAACGTCAATACATACTCCTTGTAAGGAATAAGATTTGGGTGTTTCGTATCCCACTCGCCTTTGATCTGACTGATCACGAGAGCGGAATCTCCGAAGACACTCAGAAACTTGATCCTTAAGTCAATTGCAGCTCGAAGACCCATGATGCATGCTTCATACTCCGCCATGTTGTTGGTGCAGTTGAAACATATCCGGGCGGTCAGTGGAGTATGAGTGCCATTAGGAGATATGATCACAGCGCCAATACCATTACCCAAAGCATTTGAGGCTCCGTCAAAGTGCATAGACCATCGGGATCCTTCCTCAGGTCCTTCATCCGGTCCAGGTATTTCACAATCAGTTACTACCATGATATTCTCGTCTGGAAATTCAAAGTTCATCAATTGGTAATCATCCACTGCCTGATGTGCCAAATGGTCCGCCAACACACTTCCTTTGATGGCTTTTTGAGTCGTGTACTGGATGTCATATTCAGTCAAGATCATCTGCCATCTTGCTATTCTTCTGGACAAGGCAGGCTTTTCGAAGATGTACTTGATTGGATCCATCTTTGAAATCAACAGAGTGGTGTGAGTCAACATATACTGCCTTAGCCGGCGAGCATCCCATACCAAAGCGCAACAAGTTTTCTCGAGCAGTGAGTATCGGGTCTCACAGTCGGTAAACTTTTTGCTAAGGTAATAAATAGCGTGCTCTTTTCGGCCAGACTCGTCATGCTGACCCAGCACACATCCCATTGAGTTGTCCAGTACTGTCAAGTATAATATTAGAGGTCTCCCTTCAACCGGGGGCATAAGAATGGGTGGCTCTTAGAGATACTCTTTGATTCTTTCGAAAGCGGCCTGACATTCATCGTTCCAATGTACTACTTGATCTTTCTTCAGTAGCTTGAAGATTGGTTCACAAGTAGCAGTTAGGTGCGAGATGAATCGGGCAATGTAGTTCAGCCGTCCTAGGAAGCCTCTGACTTCTTTCTCTGTCTTGGGAACTGGCATATCTTGTATGGCTTTCACTTTGGCAGGGTCCACTTGAATACCTTTGTCGCTTACGACGAAACCTAGTAGTTTTCCAGATCTCACCACGAAGGTGCACTTGTTCGGGTTTAACCTCAGTTTGTACAACTTCAACCGGTCAAACAGCTTCTGTAGATGGTCAAGGTGTTCCTCCTCAGTTTGGGACCTTGCAATTATATCGTCGACGTATACTTCGATCTCATGATGGATCATGTCGTGAAACAAAGCAACCATGGCACGTTGGTATGTTTCCCCAGCATTTTTCAACCCAAAAGGCATGACCTTGTAACAAAAGGTGCCCCACTGAGTAACAAAGGTGGTCTTCTCCATGTCTTCAGGAGCCATCTTGATTTGATTATGCCCGGAAAAACCGTCCATGAAGGAGAATACCTTATGCTGAGCAGTGTTGTCAACCAGAACGTCGATGTGAGGCAGAAGGAAGTCATCCTTAGGGCTCGCCCTGTTCAAATCCCTGTAGTCAACACACATTCGGACCTTACCATCTTTCTTCGGTACTGGAACCACATTGGCAACCCATTGAGGGTAAGAAGTTACTGCTAGAAAACCGGCGTCAAATTGTTTCATAACCTCAGCCTTGATTTTCTCGGACATCTCTGGACGCATACGGCGAACCTTCTGTTTTACCGGAGGGCAGTCTTCCTTGGTAGGCAGGTGATGAACCACAATGTCGGTATCCAACCCAGGCATATCTTCGTAAGACCAGGCAAAGATTTCCACGTAGTCATGCAGCATCTGAATCAACCGTTATTTCACACTAAGCTCCAGATTGACACCAATCTTGACTTCCTTCCTGTCTGTCTCAGTACCCAGATTTACCGTTTCCACTGGCTCTTCATGTGGCTGAATGGCCCTCTCTTCCTGGAGTAGCAGTCTTGCAAGCTCACCCGGCACTTCGCAATCATCTTCACCTTCGTCTTCGGCTAAGTTGATCGGATTTTCGAAGTCATAACTAGCAATAGTAGAGTCGTTACCAGTGAGATCCAGAGTGGATTGGGACCTGTATATGTGAGTGTGTGTAAATAGCTGTTTTGCAATATATAATAAAGAAAGACAAGGAGCGCAAGATTTGAAATGCAAAAAAACGTCCAATGCTTTTATTAATGATATATGAAAATGACACACAAAAGCCCTCACAAGTGAAGCCACGGTGCCCCGGGTAAGACACCGGGCCATAAAGTTTCACAATATTGTTTGTTACAAATTCAAAACAAAGGAGTTCATTACTGAGTCACAAAAGTAATAGGGACGAAGTCGTTCGCTGTCCAGTTGTTCGGTCCACCGTTGGTTGTAGGGTAGATCCAGCTGTCGAATTCAGATTCTTCTACGTTATCCTCAATGGCATTTACTCCATGCTTGGGCATGGGGGCTGTTACAACATTAGGCCTCTCGGGAGCCTCAAACTCAACCTCCTTTGCATCGATCAAGTCCTGAACCTTATTCTTCAAGGTCCAACAATCATCCGTATTATGTCCCGGGCTATCAGAATGATAAGCGCAACGGGCGTTGGGGTTGTACTTTGGAGATGTCGTGTTGGGATTCTTTGGGGCTTCCCTTAGAGTTACCAAATTGGTTGTCAGTAACTGTGGCAATATCTGGGACAAGGTCATACTGAGTCAAGTGAACTGCCTTCTAGGTCTCTCACCCCTTTGTTGGTTATGATGCTGAGGAGCAGCAGCAGGTTTTGAAATAACCACCGCGTTGACAGCTTGGCGGTGCTCAGATCTGTTTAGTCTCCTTGAACCATAGACAACACTAGATTCCTTCTTGAACGGTTTCTTTTTAGTACTCGAGGAGGCACCTTTCTGTATCTTCCCAGACTTGATACCAGCTTCAATTCTCTCACCAGTCAAGATAAGGTCTGTAAACCCGGCTGAAGAATTTCCAATCAAATGGTTGAAGAACGGACCAGACAGGGTCCCCAAGAACATATCCACAAGTTCACGATCAGTTAAGGGTGGTTGTACCCGTCCAACAAGGTCTCTCCACTTTTGAGCGTACTCTTTAAATCCTTCACCCGTCCCTAGTGACATACCCTGGAGTTGGGTATGCATAGGAGCAAGGTCGGAATTATATTGATACTGCTTATAGAACGCAGTAGCCAAATCCTCCCAGTTGCGGATACTGGCCCCATCCAGCTGATAGAACCATTCGAGTTGAGTCCCTGAAAGACTATCCTGAAAGAAATGGATCCACAAGTTCCTGTTAGCGGTGTAAGGCTAGATCTTCCTTACATATGACCGGAGACGCAGCTTTGGGCAGGAGGCTCCGTCATATTTGGAAAAAGCAGGTGCCTTGAACTTATGGGGAATCACCACCCCAGAGGATAAGCCTAGGTCTCCAAAATCCAACCTGGGCACATTCTGTATCTCCATAGCACTTAAGCGGTCCTCCAGCTGTTTGTACCTATCCTCAGCAGGAGGATACTGCTCTTCATCATAATCTGTCTCGTTGTCGGAGACCACGGGACTAGGAACCCTTCTCTCTTGTGGACTGTCTTTTCCTACAGATGAGGTAGTCAGCTCAACCTCATTCTGTAATCCATTCCCAAATATGCGTCCAGTGTTGAACAAGACAGTCCTCTTCTTCTTCTTCTTCCTCTCTTTCAGAATCAGAGTCTTCAAATCCTGTTGACCCTGGGCTAGGCTCATAACCAACTCTTGGAACTGGGCATTCTGGGCCTGGAGGGCCTTGATAGCTTGTTCAGTGGAAGGTTCAGAAGACATGATGATTGCTGAAATAAACAGCGAAGAAGATAAGTGACCTGTAAAAAGGGTACCTGTTATGCATATGATGAAATCAGATGCGTATGATTTATGTTTTCAAAGACAATCGGGGTTCAAATTTGTAGACAAAAGGAAACACACTTTATTAGATTTAACTTCAGAATTAAAATTGTTCAACAACTTGCCCTTATGCGTTACAAAAATGGAAATACTGAAAAGTAAATAAGCTGTAAAAGAAACATCAAAGGTCCATCAATGCTCCCGTGGCCTCTTCTTCTCAGTGCGGATATAGTCATTCAGGATCCGCTCGTTCTCCGATTGCTTTGTCAGCTTCTGGATTTTCTGTTCCTGTTCATTGAACCTTTCCCGATAAGAATCCCGTTCTTCCTGCAGTTGCGCCCAAGACCTCTTTAGTGTGCCAACATCAGTGGGTACATGAGGATGGAGAACAGTTGGAGGAACCCCTTCTTTATCAGCAGCTTCAAGAGTAATAGGCCTGACAGCTTCGTAGGGCATACCTAACTTCTGGGCACGGATGCGGATCCATCTAAAATATGACTCCATAGGAAGAGAAGTTTTTGGTCCCAACTCATGTGGGTCAGATTTGTGAACTCTATACCAAGCCCTAATGAATCTACGACGCAACTCGTCGCTATCTACCTGAAAATCAAAGGCGATATGAGGTATCAACATCTCATAAGGCCCTTCTTTTCTAGCTCTTCCAAAATGACAGAGAGTTAAGCATGGGTTATAAGAGATTCCTCCACGGGTTCCGATCAATGGAACATTAGGATACTCCCCACAACGATCAATGACGGCCACCTCATCTAAGCCTCTGAGAGTCCAAATGATGTCTTTATCAGTAAGAGACATTATCCTATGAGCCCAACCTCTTCCTTCTTTGTTCTTCAGTACAAACTTAGGGAGGTGTGAAATAAACCACCTCGCCAATAAAGGAGAACAACACAGTAAAGTTCCCCGTCTTCGGGCAGTATGAGTATAGAGCTGATAAAGGATATCACCCAAGAGAGTGGGTACAGGATTCCGAGAGATGAAGATCCTTATGGCATTAACATCAACAAAGGTATCAGGATTTGGAAACAATACTAGACCATAGATTAAGAGAGCCAGAATGTCCTCGTACGCTTGAAAGTCTAAGTCATTCCAGAAACCATTAGCTTTGCCAACCAGAAATTTAGCCAAAAAGCCCTTAACTCCACTTCTAGTCTCCCAGTTAGCCATTACCTCCTCCTTGGTCAAGTGAAGGGCTGCAGCAATCTCTTCAGGCCTAAGAGTCTTTTCCCAACCAGTGAATGGAGTCTGTTCCAAAACAGGGATACCAAGCAAATCAGAGAATTCTTCCAGGGTAGGGACCAGCTGGAAGTCTTGAAAGGTGAAGCAATGGTATAACAGATCATAAAACTGGACCAGGACACTCATCAACTGTAAGTCCCACTTTGAGGTGACTAAACCGAGAAGAGAACTATGCCTCCTGATGAAGGTAGTAGTGTCTGGAATCATGTCAACCAATTCCTTAAGCAAAGTAGGTGGTTGAACAAAGTTGAGCCGGATAGTATTCCTACGCATGGGCATCATGATTTCCTACAAAACATAGCAAAGATGAAACCCTCTTGTCTTTGAAATGGGTTAGTCCTTATGCAGGATGTATGCAATGTTATGATGTTATGATGTTATGATAAAGGCAAACCACAAGTATTCACAAAAGGCAAACATGGTAAGGCACACAAGTCACACAAAAGAGCCCTTAGATTTCAGGCTGGCATGAAGTTCAGGTACTACCCTCTTTTAGTTTCAGTTGGTTAAGACCTGTCCTAAAAATAGTAACCGGGTTCTAGAGGATCTCAATATCACTGACTACCCTCGATCGATCATAATTCCAGTTTGGCAACCTTTTCTTGCAGCCGGAACCATCACGAGAGTTTAGCCTCAATGAGTGTAGCATACTGCTACTGTTTTATGGCCAAGTTGGTCAATTTAAGGTTCTAAGGTCAGTTGGTGCTTAATGACTCCTCAGAAGACCCATATTTTCCTTGTTCCAACACAAGGGATATCGGTACAGACCAAGGTGTCACACCAACGTAGCTACTGCTTCACCCGTGTCGGTCTACGCCGGACAGGTCCGTCGCAGTTTATTGCTACTTACCTAAAAAGGGGTACCCCAGATCTGGGTTAGGATCTATGAAACTCCGATACAAGCCCACAAAATTAAAGCATATAAGGCATACAATTGAAAACATGAGTGATCTTATCCTAAGGTACACCTCACTTATAAATGTCCCCAGCAGAGTCGCCAGTTCTGTGATCGGTGGAAATAGAACTGACTGTTTTTTAATGCTGGTTCGCGTTTGCGTTTCGCAAAATGTCGCGGTAAGCAAGAGTCGCCACCATCTTTTATTTTCTCCAACAAGGAAAGGACAAAAGCACAACAAAATTCCTTTTCGAGATGTTTCTCGGGTTCGGGAGGTAGATTATAGAAAGGGAAGGTGTTAGCACCCTTTCTATCCGTGGTTATCCACGGGCTCTTAGGTACTTGCTCACTATGTTTTCAAAAATGTTTTGCTTTTCTTGTGTTTGTGGGTTTTGAAAAGAGTTTTGTTTGAAAACTTCGATTTAACTCTTGTGTCTGTCCTCAAGAGTGTATGAAGTGTTGTTTAAAAACTTTTGTCAGAAAAGTGTAGGTGCGAAAAGTATTTTTGTTTTGAAAGAGCAAGTACCTGAGGACCTCTACCTACTCAAAAGAAATTAAGCTGTGTAAATGTCCTTTAGACAGTACTATCCCACTATTGAGAAGTAGGTAGCACCGTCGTTGGAGTTTCGGGTCAATTCGATTTTAGGGACATGTAGTCACCAAAGCAATGGTAGGACGCCTTAGCGGTAACCCTAATGTCCTAGATCATTTTTTATCGAGGCAACCATTTCGAGGCAACTTTGATCTTTAGACAGGAGGGCGACCCCTAAAACACCCTATACTCAATGACCACGTCGAGGCAACCAAGTGAGGCGTACCCTAGGAGTGGCATGTGCAAGTGTGTCAGGTTTCAGTTATGTTATCTTTTTACATGTTATGGTGAGCTACGATTTATTTTATTTTAAGAGAAGTCTTGTCATGCATAGCCTAGTTAGCATACATCTAGCAGTTAATAGTTGCGGAAAATAAAGCTAAACTATTACAAGGCGTCGGGTATTTACATCGCCAAAAACAAACCCTTGAAAAATAAATTGCGGGAAATAAATAAAAGCGATAAAAAGGTCCTAATTAAAGCTATTACATCCTCGGAACAATTACATAATTGGAATAAAAAATAATATGCGCGAGGAAAAAATTGAATCGGAGAGTCTTTAGGGTTTTGACCCTTTTTTGAGAAAGAAAGAGTTTTTTTTTTGTTATTTTGCACTTAATTAAATTAATCCTAGACTAATTAATTAATTAAATAAAAGAAAGATATTTTTTGAGTTTTTTATGTTTTTTAAGGAAATAAAAATAAAAACATGACCAAAAGTCATCAAAAACCCTAATTCTATATTGATTTTAATTTATTGTAAAAATATTGAAATTAACCTAATTAAAGAACTAAATTAATTATGTTAGTATTTATTTACAAAAATAACTAATTAAATTTAATGAATAAAAATATTATATTTATTTTATGTTTTCTGATTTTATTATGAAAAAATTAATTTGGTTAATTAAGTAATAATAATAATAAATAGTAAAACAATTAAATGAAAAATATAAAAGAAGAGAAGAAAAAAGGAATAAAACCCAAGGGGTGATGGGCCAGCTTTGGAGGTGTTTCTGGAATTTTGTGGCCCATTATGCCTCCAGCCTGCTTTGACTTTCTGAATTAGCTATGCGTGTGGTGACCAGGGAGCATGGTGGTCTTCCACTCATGGCCATTGGATTTAGCCTTGAAGCCATCTGGCTCACTGAGACGTGAGGTGCATGGTGGATCACGCGTTGGAGAGTACATGGGATCACCTGCAGAAAGAAAATAAATAATTGTTTTGGGGGACCTGAGATTCGAATCCAGGTCCCAAGGCTCATTGGACGTTCGCTCAACCACTCCACCAGCTCTAGATAATTGTTAGTATAATAAGCATTAATTATAATATACATAAATCAATTAATATGCTGGCAAAAATAAAAAACGCGCTTAATATTTAAACTGGCCAATCATGCTACGACGTGTCATCGTCTTCTTCATCAAAATTGCTGGTTATTTACCTGTGGATTTTTATCCGCAGGAAGTTTCATAGGTTCTTCCTAAAATCGTCCCTAGGCTGCAAAAATTCATTCCAAGACCATGGTTGATCTCGTCTCCATCTCCTGATCACTCCTATACCAATTATTATGGCCAATTTTCCCTGCATCAAAAACGCCTAAAAAGCAAGCATATAAACCCTAGAATCGGGCACCACAGCATAGGGCATAAAAACAAAATTGGCTATTGCAGTCGTGTTAGAAATCAAACAATGAACATGAATATGCCAGCGTTTTGAAGAAAAACTGCAAGAATTGAAAGTTTCGATTTTGTGTTCAGGGGCCAATTCGCAAGGACTTACAGCGCTTTGTAGGTGGTTTCGGGACGTGGTTGTGATCGCTTTAGCTTCAGTGGATGGCAAGGAAGGGAACTACGTTCTTCTTTTTGTCTGAAAACGCCTCCAATATTGTTCTTGATCTCCCACTTTTCCAACAATTTTTCAGTTTTGCTTTGGCCATTTTAGCAATCCTTAGGCCGTGCCCTTTGTTTGTGCTGCTTGCTTATGTATATGAGAATAAATTTAGGTCAAAAGCTGGGCCTTAATCCATGTATATTCAAGAATGAATCTTTGATTGACCACCATTGTTAACCTTTCCAAAATTGAATCAAACCTAAGATTTTGTGCACAAAAAGCCAATACACGAATTTGATTAGGTGGCATGTGATATATGAAAGCTGTACAAACCACCAAGATACTATTCCATTGATTTTTTAGATTTTATTTGAATTATTATAGATTTAAAATGAATTAAATCAATAAAAATTAAATAAAATAGAAAAATAAATGTTTGATCCTGAAATTAAGTATGGGACACGTGTGTGGCATGACAAGGCTGGATCAAGTGGAAGAAAGTGGGCCCTTTTGTCAAAAATTGAAGTTTTGAGGATAGTTGACTTTTGCAAATTCATGAAAATTTCCCAACTTCTCCAATGCACAACTTGCTCAATTTTGATCATATGACCATGTTCTTGGACATTTTGGAAAGCTCTTGAAGTCCTCTAACCAATTACTTTGGTCCCATGTCATTTGGATTTACCAATCTCAAGTTATGGCCTTTGACTCAAAGTGTACTTTTGTTGACTTTTGAAATTGACCTATAATGTAAAAATTGGTAACTTCTTGTAAGAGCATTTCTTGAACTTGGAGTATGAAGATGGATTGTAGGAAATTGCATCCCCTTCAAAATGAGAATTGGATGGAATTTTCTGACAAACCATGAAAAAGTTATGCCCTGGTCAAGATACAGTTGACTTTTCTGCTGTCCAAAAATAGTAACTTTTTGCACCTTGATGATTTTTGAGCTATCCTTGTGGAATCATGATCAAGACTTGATCAAATGATGATTGTGAACTAAAAATAAGATGTTGGCCAAAAATTCTGACTTTTGACTGCAAAATGACCATTTTGCCCTTGCAGTTGACTGTAGATTAAATGGAGCTTTTGACTGTGCAAATTGGCACTGTGAGTCTCACAACTTGGCATGTAGGTGCTTGAGAATGTATATGGGCCTATGAGACTTGATTGAACCATTGAGAACCCCAAATTCTTTGAAAGAACCAAAACCCTAATTTCAGCTGTCTTAGGAGGTGGTTTGCCTGTACAACCCTTGAGCTAATTTGAGGATCATTCTTGACAAATCTTGAAGAATATGGGAGGGAAAATTTTGGGGTACAACACCATCCACTCCGGATTCCATGGGTGACTATTCTGCTTTAGCCTTCGGTGACTCTTAAGATTTGGTCAATCATGCCGAGTACGAAGGTAATAAAGACTGTGAAGTACCTGGAGAGTTATCCAGACTTTTGCAACAAGAAGAGAGGGCTATTCTGCCTCATGAAGAGTTGCTAGAGACCATCAACTTGGGAACAGAGGAAGACAAGAAAGAGGTAAAAGTGGGTGCCAACCTGGAACCAAGTGTCAAAGAGCGCTTAGTGCAGTTGTTGAACGAATATGTTGAGATCTTCGCCTGGTCCTATGAAGACATGCCGGGATTAGACACAGATATCGTGGTTTACCGTCTCCCTACAAGAGAAGAATGTCCACCAATCAAGCAAAAGGTCCACAGAATGAGGCCCGACATGTCTGAGAAGATCAAAGCTGAGATAATGAAGCAATTCAACGCTGGCTTTCTGGCTGTTACTTCCTATCCACAATGGATTGCTAACATTGTGCCCATTCCTAAGAAGGACAGCAAAGCCAGAATGTGTGTGGACTATCGGGATCTAAACAGGGCTAGCCCTAAGGATGATTTTCCACTGCCACATATTGACATCTTGGTTGACAACAAAGCCCAACACAAGGTATTTTCCTTCATGGATGGATTCTCGGGATACAAACAGATCAAAATGGCCCCCGAGGACATGGAGAAAACTACTTTTGTCACGCAATGGGGTACGTTCTACTACAAAGTGATGCCATTCAGACTGAAGAATGCAGGGGCAACCTATCAACGCGCCATGGTAGCTTTGTTTCATGATATGATACATCATGAGATCGAAGTTTACGTAGACGACATGATAGCTCGATCACAGACAGAAGAAGAACACCTTGATCATGTGCAAAAGTTGTTTGCCAGGTTGAAAGAGTATAAGCTCATACTGAACCCAAGCAAGTGCACTTTTGGAGTTAGGTCTGGTAAACTTTTGGGATTTATTGTCAGCAACAAAGGCATTAAGGTTGATCCAGCTAAAGTAAAGGCTATACAAGAAATGCCTTCCCCCCGCACTGAAAAGGAGGTTAGGGGATTCTTGGGACGCTTAAACTATATCGCGAGGTTCATTTCTCACCTGTCATCTACCTGTGAGCCAATTTTCAAACTGTTGAAGAAAGATCAGGTAGTTGAATGGAACAATGATTGTCAAGTTGCTTTTGATAAGATCAAGGAGTATTTATTGGAACCACCTATTTTGATGCCACCCGTCGAAGGAAGGCCGTTAATCATGTATCTGACTGTGTTGGATAACTCAATGGGGTGCGTACTGGGCCAACATGACAAGTCTGGCGGAAAAGAGCATGCTATTTATTACCTTAGCAAAAAGTTTACCGACTGTGAGACTCGCTACTCACTGCTCGAGAAAACTTGCTGCGCTTTGGTATGGGCTGCTCGTCGGCTAAGGCAGTATATGTTGACTCATACCACTTTGTTGATTTCCAAGATGGATCCGATCAAGTATATCTTCGAGAAGCCTGCTTTATTTGGAAGAATCGCTAGATGGCAGATGATCCTGATTGAGTATGATATCCAGTATACTACCCAAAAATCTATAAAGGGGAGTGTACTAGCTGACCATCTAGCTCATCAAGCCGTCGAAGATTACCAATCTTTGAGATTCGACTTCCCTGACGAGGACATCATGACATTGGACAACATTGAAGGTAACATATCGTATGATGGACCTGAACAAGGATCCAGATGGACCCTATACTTTGATGGTGCTTCAAATGTACTTGGCAACGGTATCGGTGCGGTACTCATTTCTCCGGAAGGATTCCATACACCCTTCACTGCCCGACTTTGCTTCAGCTGTACCAACAACATGGCTGAATATGAAGCCTGCATCTTTGGTCTCAAGGCTGCTATAGACTTGGGAATCAAATCTTTGGTCGTATTTGGGGACTCGGCTTTGGTTATCAGTCAAGTCAAAGGAGAGTGGGACACTAAACATCATAATCTTATCCCATACAGAGAACATGTCCTGACATTGTTGCCTCATTTCGAGCAGATTACTTTCGAACACTTCCCACGAGAAGAAAATCAGCTAGCAGATGCTCTGGCTACAATGTCTTCCATGTTTAAACTCAACTGGGATAACGAGGCTCCCCAAATCACCATCGGGCGAATGGACGAACCTGCACACTGTCATGAGATTAATACCAAAGAAGTAGTGGAACAACCCTGGTTTCTTGAAATCAAAAGGTATCTCCAGACTCGAGAATACCCTGAAGGAGCTTCCGTCAATGACAAAAAGTTCTTAAGGAGATTTGCTGCCAAGTTCTTCCTGAGCAATGGCATCCTTTATAAGCGCATCCATGATTGTGTTCTACTTCGTTGTGTGGACAAGGTTGAAGCAGAGTTGATCATGACCGAAATACATAGTGGCACATTTGGCACCCACTTGAGCGGACATACGATGGCTAAGAAGATTCTAAGGGCAGGCTACTACTGGTCTACCATGGAAGCTGACTGTCATCAAAATTCCCATACTTGCCACAAATTTCAAGTCTACACCGACAAAGTACATATTCCTCCTATTCCTCTCAATGTTCTGACAACTCCTTGGCCATTCGCAATGTGGGGCATTGATATGATTGGGGAGATCAAGCCTACGGCATCCAATGGACATCGTTTCATCTTGGTCGCTATTGATTATTTTACCAAGTGGGTCGAAGCAGCTTCCTACGCCTTAGTTACAAAGAATGTGGTTGCCTGCTTCATTAAGCATAACCTTATATGCCAGTACGGTATCCCCGACAGGATCATCACAGACAACGGTACAAATTTGAACAACACTATGATCACCGCTCTGTGCGAGCAGTTCAAGATTTATCATCACAATTCATCTCCCTATCGGCCGAAGATGAACGATGCTGTTGAAGCCGCGAACAAAAATATCAAAAAGATCATTCAAAAGATGACAGTCACCTACAAGGACTGGCATGAGATGTTACCGTTTGCTCTACATGGATATCGTACCACAGCACGTACTTCAACATGGGAAACTCCATTTTCTTTGGTATATGGCATGGAAGTTGTTCTACCTATGGAAGTTCAGATGCCTTCCTTGAGGATTATGAAGGATGCCGGTTTAAGTGAAGACGATTGGATTCAGACCCGGCTTGATCAACTTAACTTGATCGACGAGAAGCGACTTACTACTGTTTGTCATGGTCAGACGTATCAAAAAAGAATGATCAAGGCTTTCAATAAGAAAGTCAGGCGTCAGGTATATCAAGTCGGAGATCTTGTAATCAAGTGGATCATCTTACCGCAAAGTGATCCCAGGGGCAAGTGGACTCCTACTTACGAAGGACCATTTGTGATCAAGAGCATCTTTTCTGGTGGGGAAATGATTCTAACCACTATGGACGGCGACGACTTGTCGCACCCTGCAAACACAGACATAGTCAAAAGATACTACGCATAAATGACCCGACAAGTTGAAAACCCGAAAGGGTGACTTGGGCAAAAATGGGCATCCCAGTGAATCGAAAACCCGAAAGGGCGGTTCAAGCAAAAATTAGGGATAAAAAAAAATCTGTACACCCGGCAAGTTGAAAACCCGAAAGGGCGACTTGGGCAAAAAAGGGTTTCCTGGTGGATCGAAAACCTGAAAGGGATGTCCAGGCAAAAGTTAGGGAATTAAAGCGTATGACTATGTCTCGTCGGATCACTTTAAGAACAATATCTTCACCAACAAGCTCCAAGCTTCTGATCAATCCAATCATCGGCGGACGAAGCAGCGAATGGACAAGATACTCGGAGTTGTGAAGGCTATAGCCGAATGGGAAACCCATGGAATTGTTGCACATAGCCATCTTTCTTTTTGTATAAAATTTTTCAATTTTTTACGACGACATTCTCTTACTAGGATGTCTGTCTCCTTTGTACAAATATACTTACGAAAGTTAATACAAAAATAGTTCAAAATGCAGAAATTTGCTTGCTTTTCTTTCTTTTTACACTTATGTTTTATTTTGAAAACGTCCAAAGTTTTGTTAAATAGGCATATGCATTTGAATATAATCACTGCTTACAAATAAAACGAAATTGAGAAAGGATAATTACCGGTAGGTTGAAGGTGTAAGAAGATATCTTTGTGCTGTTCCAGAAGAAATCCCCTACAGTATATCGTTCAGATCCTCAAGCCTTAGAGTATGTGTCCCCAGTGGAGTTAAAGGATCCCCAGTGGAGCCCGAAAACCCTGAAATACATATCCCCAGCGGAACCAGAATATTTTAAACCTATTTTCCCAGCAGGTTATCTTAAAAGTCTGAGAATCAAGCAGATAATGGTTAATTTCTTGGCTTCCCCAATAGATTGGCGTACAACCCAAGCTCCTGATTCCACCGGCTGAGTAAACATTCTCCCCGCAGAGTTATTTCCCAGCAGATCAAAGATTCTTGGTTTCATTTCTCCAGCAGAAGCCTCCTAGGTTCCAACTCCCCAGTAGAGATTTTCAGAATTTTCCTTAGTTTCTAGGAAAGTCATGAAGGATCCTCATTCCCCGCAGAAGTTATCAGAACCCTTGTGAATCCCCACAAGTCACCAAGGATTTTCAATCCCCAACATTGGTCCCAGAATTTCTCATCCCCACAAGTCGTCAAAGATTTTTAATCCCCAAGCAGTCAACAAGGATTTCTCATCTTCAACAATCAAAGATTTTGAGTCCTCAGCATCGGTCAAGAATTTACTTTCTCCGGCAGCAGTCTAAGATTTCATTATTTCCGACTATCAAGGATTTATTTTTCCTCAGCAAGATAGCTACTCAGCTTACATGTATAACCATTACATTCATATATCATAAACATTGATGAAACACAGTTCATTGCATCATACATAATCATGCAACATAACTTTGTGTTTTAGCTAACATTTTACCCTTTTTAGCATAAGATTAAAAGGCTATCGTTAACAATTATTCAGATACAATATGGATACACCCCAGACACAGCGGTCATTCTATTACTCATTCAAAATTTCAAGCCAGATACAATATGGATACCCCCCAGACACGGCGGTCATTCTACTACTCATTCAGACTTCAACAATCAGATACAGACTAGATACGCTCCAAACACGGCGGCCATTTTATCTCTCATTCAGATTCAACTATCAACTTCAAGTTCAGATACGCTCCAAACACGGATGCCATTCTGGCCGTTACACCAGCATTTTGATCCTCCCCAGTGCTGTCGCCACGGAAGTCATTCTGTCACTTATTCAGATCCCAATTACAGTTTCAGATACACTTCAGACACAGAAGTCATTCTGCTATTCATACAGATCTCAACTTCAGTTACATCTAGGATACGCTCCAGACATGGACGCCATTCTTTTGCTCATACAGACTCAGTCTCCAGATACAGTTCAAATGCATTCCAGACACAGATACCATTTTGATGCTCATTCTTCTGACCTACAACATTGCAGTTCAACAAACATTCTTGGATGGCATCTTTAAGCCGATCTCCAGCAAGATTCTACCATCTCCAAATGGCATCTTTAAGCCCATTCCCTCAACAATATTTTGACGAGTGTAAATTTATGGGCACTCTAGTGTCCAATCTTCTTTTACCTTCGAGTCGCGAAAGGTAAAACTTGCCAATCTAGCTCTTCAGGTTCAAGAAGATTGAACAGGGGCAACTGTTGTACCCCAAAATTTGCCCTCTCATTTTATCAACATTTCTCATCATAAGGCCCTTGGAACTCAAGATTAAGCTAGGGTTTGCTCTGCTCAAGACACCTCCTTGCACTGTTGACCTAAATTAGGGTTTGAATTTGCACAGGGATGTTTTGACCTACAATGCCCAAAGTGACTTTCATACTTCATGTTGGACTCATAAGTTTTCCCATACCAAGTTTCAAGCCTTGAATCAAATTTTTGCCCAGTCAATTGGACAGTTGACCTAGAAATCAGTTGTATTGAGGAAAAAGTCAACTGTGGCCAATTTATAGTCAAACCTCATGAATTTTGACCCACATCAACATTATGAAATCATGTGAACCATTTGATCAAGTTTGGATCACAATTCCACAAGAAATTTGACCAGATCACCAAAAGGGCAAAATGGTCATTTATAGGGTTTTGACTGCACAAAGGCAATTTTTGACTGTTTGACCTAACCAATGGAAAATAAAGCTCAACCATGGACTCAAGGACTCAATGAAATTATCTTTACCCATTCAAAAAGTTCAAAAGATCTCAAATGCATAGGATTGGCAGATGAATTTTTCAGTCAACTGATCAAAATTTGACTGTACACTGAAAAGTCAAACTTAGACTTTTTGGTCAAAATCAAGTGCCAAGATTCATTTTCCATCAAGATGTGTCAAATTATGAAACTTGTTCATCAAGAAACCCAATATTACAAATTAGGGTTTGAAATTGAAAATTTTCATAACTTAGAAATTTTCTAAGTTATGAAAATTTCTTATTTTTTCCTAACTTTGTCCCATTTTCTTACCAAGATGCAAATGGATTCAAACAAAACTTACAACGTGAAAGTTGTAGTCCATCACAAAGTATACAACTTTGATTCACAAAGTTTTCTCAAAAGAAGCTTGGATCTCAAGTTATGATTTTTGGAACAAGGGTCCCTAAAACTTTTAACTTAGAGAAATTTTGCCCTAGTTTAGGAAGGATTTTGACCCATCTTCTTAGCCATTTTTCACATGGTTACACTTGGAGTTTCAAGTTGCATTTCAAATATGGATTATAGTACATGTTTCAAGCTTTCCAAATTGTCCAAGAACTCCTCAAACACACTTGTGGAGAATCGAATGCTTGAAGTTGGCAAAAACTCACTTTGTAACCATGGTCAATACATGTTCATACCAAGTTGCAAATCTGACCAAACTAGCTTAGTACATAATTACAGGCCTCTAAACCAATTTACACTCAAAAATTGAATGCAAATACATTGGAAATTGGCATTGTTCTGATCAAGAGAGCATTGTACAATGAACATTTCCATTTTGAGCTTAAAGGTCACACTTCCATTTTCATAAAGGCAACTTTATGTCAAATTGAATTTTCTTGAGCCTTGGACTTTTTTTCCTCGCAACAAACAATTCCCTAATCTCAGGCATAGTACACCAACTTGATCATGCTTGTAACTAGCCTGTACAGGCCATAGCTTGGTCACTTCACATCTTTTCTTTCAAAATAAGTCAAATGGCCAAAAGCTCCTAACACAAACATCTGATATATTGAACTCAAGCAAAGTTTTCAAACAAGTTTCTCATATCCTTGTAAGCCAGAAACACGAGTCTTTGACCTCTAAAACCCCCTTGTGCATAAAATCTCCATTTCTGCCCAAAACAGGGCCAGTTCTGCAAATCACAAGCCACAATCAAATCCCCTCGTGCGTTTTGTCCAAAATCACTTCAAACACATTCAAAACAATATACCTAAGCTGTCCAGACCATTCACAAGTTATTGTAACTCCATTTACACACATCACCATTTTTGTTTGGAAGCTTTGCAGGTTGAGTTTTGTAGCACGATTCAGGCCATTTCAAAACAAACTAAGCATTGGGAAAGGTTCAGGGGACATCAGGCAAGCTCAAAAGAACCTCAGGCCCCATTGAAAGTTGTTGTATTGGCCAACTCAAATTCAACTGAAACAGGTATTTCATGAACTTCTATCTCTCTATTTAGGAACATTTAGCATTAGGTTTGTGAATGAAAGATGTTGTACTCATTACCCTGAAACCATACATATGCTCAGTTTTCATTTATATTAATCGTGCTAGGAGAATTTCATCCATGAACTTTCTGAAACAAACTAGGTTAGAAATTAGGGCCAGAGAAATTCTCTCTGGTCTTTGAGAGTTAGCTTAAGTTTTTTATATGGTTAGATTCGTGATTTGATGCTCTACAAGTTTCATGTTTTGAGTTTTGTCAAAAGATCACAAATACAGGAGATACAAGTTTGTACAGGCATGCGCGCATTTTTCAAATTTCTGGAGGTTGAAGATGAAGTCTGGGCTGGGCCTGGCTTTCTTACTTTCAACATCTCCCTCCCAGCTTACTTTCAGCACCCCCTGGCCCATTTCTTTGTATTTTCATTATTTTTGCATTTTAATTTTTTTTCTGACTTTGATATTTTATTTTCAAATATAAAAAATACTCTAAAAATATTTTCACAATTTTTTTCATTTATTAGATATTTTATTTTGATTTTTTCTAATATAAACAACAATTTAAATACATATGTTATTTTGTTTAAACTTGAAAATAATTTAAATAATACTCTTATTTTCATTTCTATTTTTTATTTACACCAAAAATATTTTCTTGAATATATTGTATTTTTGTAAATATTTTATTTTATTTTTTAACATATTTAACATATTTAATATTTTTTGAATAATACTCTTATAGGTACCCTTGTTACAGGTCACTTACCTTCTTCGCTGTTTATTTCAGCAATGGCTTCCCAACAAGATAACCAGGGTCTTCATGCTCAAGAGACTCAGTTCAGGGAGATCTTCCTGAGCCTATCTAAGGGGCAGGAAGAGTTGAGGACACTCCTCATGGGGACTTTGGTCAGGAATAGTTCCGAGGACAGTAAGGATGAACGACTGAAACATCTGAAAGCTGAGGTAGATGCAATGAGGACTCAGATGCTGGGGCAGATGGCCCTTATCCAAGGCTTGGCTCAGGAGCAAGAAGAGTTGAAAGCCATGGTCAACCAGCTTCACCAAGAGAGATACAACATGAAGCAAACAGTCCAAGTCAGGGACCAGATCATTGAACAGCTTCCAAGAGGACAAGAGTCTGGTATGGGGAAGAATAGACCTCTCTGAATTGCTACCACTTCACAAGCCCAGCATCAACCTCGCCCAGAGCAACAGGTTGATCAGAGCAAGCCAAGCAGGTCCAAGAGGCAATTCACCCAGCTCAACATGCCGTTGTTTCAAGCTCTACAACACCTGCTGAGGTTGAATCTGATTACACTAAGGGCTCCTCCTCGGAACCCCAACATCCCTGCTCCTAACTATCATCCCGACAAAAGATGTGCATACCACTCTGATAGTCCTGGACATGATATTGCCGACTGCTGGGCTCTGAAGAACAAAGTACAGGACCTGATCAATGAAGGAGTAGTGGATTTCACCCAAATGGGTCAGGCTGAGTGCTTCTACCATCCCTACAGGATTCACTATTTGAAGTAACAAGTCCTGAAATGAGAAGACTTTTTGTCTATTAGAATTTTTCAAGTTGTAATTTTCTTTTGATTGTTCAAATAATTATCATGTCAAACGCTGTTATTTCATTAATGCATCGCATATGTCTGTTTTGAATCAATATATTCGCATTCTCTATATTCAAACTGCTTTCATTTTTTGATGTCAACTCTCAAATTAATAATTCTAAGCCTCTTGAGGGAGGATGACGAAAACGATACCGCTATCTTTACAGTATGCTTTTGAACAGACCCCGCTGATGAGGTACAGGCATTGTTTCAATCCCCAAACACTGGAGTTATAAGGAAGATAATCCCTCGTCAACCCCTTTGAGCCAAAGAAGTAGGAGTTTTTCTTTTTGAAAATTAAAACCCTTAATCATAACCTGGGGCAGGGTAGGTCTCTCAGTTGATCCAAGTGCACAACGAATGGCACCCAAAGGAGTCCTCATAAAAACAAAAGACAGTGATGGTCCTGAATAATCATAAAGACAGGCAGTCATTATCTCCCAAAAATAAAAGCCCATTAAGTCAAAACCTATGAAGGAGACTTACAAAACTGGGGCATCCCGCTGACTGTAATCACAAAAAGGAACAGTTCAGGCAAAAAATAGGGATAATAAAATTAAAAAGAAAGAGGTCACACAAACCCTCAACAAAAAGTAAATGACTGCCTATTCCAAATAAACTGTCAATATCCGAATCATCACTGGTATATCAAAGCAAAGACTCAAACAAAGTCTAACGCACGATTAGCTGAGTTTAGAATTGAAGAACATCACGAAGAGCAGGTGGGTACAAATAAAATTTGAGCCTTTATCCTTTGTTTTTTAAACCGTGAACCAGGCCACGTTATAACCCTCAAAATTCCTAGCTGAAGCATGGGTTAGTTCGAAAGCATACTGTTGCGAAAGGTATCCTGACTCCTTAAGGCTCACGGTAAAATAACGAGTTGACATCACAGTTTACAAAACTTGCTTGTTTTACTGAAAAATGCATTTTCAAAAAAACTTCAAGACAGACATAAGCTTTGCATTTTTAACACAACTTTGTTTGCATATGACTTTTTGTTTGAACAGCATAGAAGTTCGCACGACAAATGTCTAATGAACAAGAGTACCTCCAATCAGGGGGCATGGCATGAGCATTATCCATAATCTGGGGCAGTCAAGTCAAGATTCAGAGAATCTCTCAAATGCCAAGATAATCAGGGGCAAATCTCCGCCTGAGTCACTTGGGGCATGGGACCTAAATTCCAGCTATGAATCTTACCTGATCAAACGAAGACCTTCTTGTGGTACGACAACACTTCTGACAGGGGAAACTCCCTACATTCTGAGAGCGTGGACATAGTCGAAAAATACTACGCACGATCAAAGACCCGCTAGGTTGACACGCCTAGGAAAAAATAAGGGCTCCCCGGCGAACCAAAAGGGTTTGGGCAAAATAAGGGATGAAAATGAAAAAATCTGTACACCCGGCAATTCGAAAACCTGAAAAGGCGGCTTGGGCAAAAAAGGGTATCCCGATGGACTAAAAACCCGAAAGGGCGGTCCAGGCAAAATTTAGGGATCAAAAGCGTACGACTATGTCCCGTCATCTCGTCACTTGCCTACCAGAAGAAGATTTGTCAAATCGGCAGTTATCAAGACCTCCACAGGTACCTTCTTCTCCAGCAGAAACGGGGGCAATAACGAGTTGTCTAAGCGATCTAATTGCTCTGCCCACCAAGGTACCAAGGTAAGTTCGGCTGAAGAATGTAACCAAGATATCTTAATTCGACAGAGAGTGAGCCAGCAAGTCAACATTATCTCCCCAAGCAGAATTAGCCTACTCAGTCAGCCTTATGGAAATTGGGTATCCCCAGCAGATCTCAACATTCCCCAGCAGCATACAAACATTCTTAACAAGCATCCCCGACAGTCTTGATCTAAGATTGTTCCCCGGAGGTATACAGACGCTCAGTGGAGCCACTTCCCCAGTATATCTCAAAAATTTCCCCAGGAGAGTCCAGTCCAAAAGATTTCCCCAGGAAAGTGGAATCCATCTCCCCAGCAGGAAGCTTATCCCTAGTAGATTCTGGAAGCTTATCCCCTGCAGAGCACGAACGCGTCTCCCCGGACTTTTTATTCAAAGGTTATGTTCCACCAGAGCTTATAACTGGGTTATCCTCATCTAAAAACCACGGAAAGATCGTCCCCGGCGAAGTCTTCCCATCCCCAGTGGAGTTCATCCAATCTTCCAACAGAACTTAACAATAGTATCCCCAGCGGAGTTATCATCAACCTCAGCAAAGTACCTCTCTTTCCCCACAGAGTATTCCCCCGCAGAGTAATCTATTCGCCAAGTTTATTACCCCAACGGAGTCATCTTCTCCTACCGGTATCCTTGCAACTATCATCCCCAGCGGAAACAACGAAGCTCTATTCTTCCACATCAGCCCAGGATTCAACTTCCTGGCACCCGTCAAGGATTTATTTTCCTAGACGAAACATACATTCATGAACATCACATCTTCATACATTATAGCATGCACATATGCATCATGAACATACAATCTCATTTATTTCGAGAACATCACGCATGTCATACATCATGACATTGCATACAACTAACATTTTGTCTTTTCAGGACAAAGATCAATACAAAGATAATTTCTATCAACGGTCGTGATTCCAGATCTAATTCCTGTATCTTGCCAGGGTGTATCTGTTGACGACTGATTCCAGACTCGATTCCTGTATCTTGCCAGGGCACGTCTGAAGAGTTTGAGGATCCGATTCCTGTATCTTGCCAGGGTGTATCTGTTGATGACTACATTACCAGACTCGATTCCTGTATCTTGCCAGGGCACGTCTGAAGAGTTCGAAGATCCGATTCCTGTATCTTGCCAGGGTGTATCTGTTGACGACTACATTACCAGACTCGATTCCTATATCCTGCCAGGGCACATCTGAAGAGTTCGAAGATCCGATTCCTGTATCTTGCCAGGGTGTATCTGTTGACGACTACATTACCAGACTCGATTCCTGTATCCTGCCAGGGCACGTCTGAAGAGTTTGAGGATCCGATTCCTGTATCTTGCCAGGGTGTATCTGTTGACGACTACATTTCCAGACTCGATTCCTGTATCCTTCCGGGGCACGTCTGAAGAGTTCGAAGATCCGATTCCTGTATCTTGCTAGGGTGTATCTGTTGACAACTACATTACCAGACTCGATTCCTGTATCCTGCCAGGGCACGTCTGAAAAGTTCGAAGATCCGATTCCTGTATCTTGCCAGGGTGTATCTGTTGACGACTACATTACCAGACTCGATTCCTGTATCTTGCCAGGGCACGTCTGAAGAGTTTGAGGATCCGATTCCTGTATCTTGCCAGGGTGTATCTGTTGACGACTACATTTCCAGACTCGATTCCTGTATCCTACCAGGGAACGTCTGAAGAGTTTGAGGATCCGATTCCTGTATCTTGCCAGGGTGTATCTGTTGACGACTACATTACCAGACTCGATTCCTGTATCCTGCCAGGGCACGTCTGAAGAGTTCGAAGATCCGATTCCTGTATCCTGCCAGGGTGTATCTGTTGACGACTACATTACCAGACTCGATTCCTGTATCTTGTCAGGGCACGTCTGAAGAGTTCGAAGATCCGATTCCTGTATCTTGCCAGGGTGTATCTGTTGACGACTACATTACCAGACTCGACTCCTGTATCTTGCCAGGGCACGTCTGAAGAGTCCGAAGATCCGATTCCTGTATCTTGCCAGGGTGTATCTGTTGACGACTACATTACTAGACTCGATTCCTGTATCTTGCCAGGGCACGTCTGAAGAGTTCGAAGATCTGATTCCTGTATCTTGCCAGGGTGTATCTGTTGACGACTATATTACCAGACTCGATTCCTGTATCTTGCCAGGGCACGTCTGAAGAGTTCGAAGATCCGATTCCTGTATCTTGCCAGGGTGTATCTGTTGACGACTACATTACCAGACTCGATTCCTATATCTTGCTAGGGCACGTCTGAAGAGTCCGAAGATCCGATTCCTGTATCTTGCCAGGGTGTATCTGTTGACGACTACATTACCAGACTCGATTCCTGTATCTTGCCAGGGCACGTCTAAAGAGTTCGAAGATCTGATTCCTGTATCTTGCCAGGGTGTATCTGTTGACGACTATATTACCAGACTCGATTCCTGTATCTTGCCAGGGCACGTCTGAAGAGTTCGAAGATCCGATTCCTGTATCCTGCCAGGGTGTATCTGTTGACGACTATATTCTCCAGACTCGATTCCTGTATCTTGCCAGGGTGTATCTGTTGACGACTATTCTCCGGACTCGATTCCTGTATCCTGCCAGGGCACGTCTGAAGAGTTTAAAGATTCGATTCCTGTATCCAGCCAGGGCACATCTACATAAAGAGTTAAAAGATCAACTCCTGCAACAGGCCATGTAATTATCTTTTTTCAGGTACGCAAGTTCTCGCTAAGGAATCTCTTACGCGATCGACACCCAGATGGCATCTATAAGCCCATCCACATACCAACAGTTCCAAATGGCATCTATAAGCCCATTCCCAACAAGGTTCTGTCACATCTCCAGATGGCATATATAAGCCCATCCCCCTATCCACCATCTCTCCAAATGGCATCTGTAAGCCCATTCCCGCCATCACACTGCTGATACTCAACTATGTGAGTGCAAATTTCTGGGCACTCTAGTGTTCAATCATCTTCCACCCTCGGATCACGAAAGGCACACACGCCAATCTACATCCTCAGGTCTAAGAAGATTGAACAGGGGCAACTGTTGTACCCCAAAATTTGCCCTCCCATATTCTTCAAGGTTTGCTAAGATCATGCTTCAAAATCTCCCAAGGGTTGCACAGTCCATTTGCCTCCTAACAGTCAAAAATTAGGGTTTTAATTCTGGAAAAGAAGTTGAAGTTTTCAAGGGCTCAATCAAGTCCCATATGCTCATACACATTGTCAAGCACCTACATGTCAAGTTTCAAGGCTCACAAGGTCAAGTTGCACAGTCAAAAACCCTAATTGCTCCACAGTCAACTGCAGGGGCAAAATGGTCATTTGGCAGTAAAAAGTCAAAATTTTTGGTAAACATCTCATTTTGAAGCCACAATCATCATTTGGTCAAGTCTTAACCATGATTTCACAAGAATGGCTCAAAAATCATCAAGGTGTCAAAATTTTCTATTTTTGGACAGCTGAAAAGTCAACTGTAACTTGACCAAGGCATAACTTTTTCATGGTTCATCAGAAAAATCCCATCCAATGCTCATCTTGAAGGGGAAGACATTTCCTATAACTCATTTTCACATTCCAAGTCCAAGAAATGCTCTCACAAAAAGTTATCAATTTCAACATTATAGGTCATTTTCAAAAGTCAACAAAAAGGGACTTTAAGTCAAAGACCATAACTTGAGATTGGTAAATCAAAATGACATGGGACCAAATACATTGGTTAGAGGACTTCAAGACCTTTCCAAAATGTCCAAGAACATGTTCATAACTTCAAAATTGAGCAAGATATGCATTGGAGAAGTTGGAAATTTTTTGTGAAATGGCCAAAATCAATTATCCTTGAAACTTCATTTTTGACAAAAAGGGGCCCACTTTTTCCACTTGATTCAGCTTGGCCATGCTTCCCACGTGTCCCACAAATTATGTCAAGATTTAAAATTAATTTTTCCATTTTTATTTAATTTTATTTGATTTAATTCATTTTAAATCTTTTAAAATCAAATAAAAATCAAGAAAATTAATAAAAGGGAATATTTTTCATTGAAATGCTTTGATACACCATCATGATCATTCCAATTTCGTGCAAATGCCTAAATGAAGCAAGAATTCAAATTTTGGCTCAAGAATGGAAAGTGCTTCAATGGAGTTTATGGAAAATCCCAAGCACAAATGCATTGCATTATTGGCTTTAATTCTGATCAAAACTCATTACATAATACATGTGCAAGCTAACATAAGTGAATTCACGACCAAAAGAGCTCCCAAACGGCCAAACGCATTTTCAAATTTTCAAGCAAAAAAGCAAATCTGAAAACCTAGTTGCAGCGCCTCTCAAGCCTCCATTCCCATCCAAACACATTCCTGGTATCCCAAGGAAACTTTTGCAATCAAAAACCAATCCAAACGTGCCCAGAATCTTATAACTCAGGCCAAACGGTTTGCTTTTTTTCTTGAAATTCTATATAATCTTTCATGCGTTTTTTAACATTTTTTTGAATGGATTTGTACTCATAGGGACATCCTGAAACTTTTGGTATCATTCAATTGAACAATAGCATCCCATATCAAAAGTTGCCATTGATGGACATTAGGTTTTCAAAAGCTCGAAATTAGGCGTTTATGCATATGGTAAAATTAGGCTACCAAACTGGTACCATTGAATTCGTGACGTCCAAACGAATCATTCCATGACCTCGCGCCCAATTTATGTTCAAGCATGGGCTATTCGCTATTTTTGCAGGTTGTGTTTAGTGGGGGTTTAAAACCCCCGCTATTTGATTGTATTACAGGTACACAAATGAGGAAGAAGGTGGACGTGGCTCATGATGATTGGGGCATTCAAAGTTTCAGCGCCTTTTTTTTTGTTTCACATCACTAATTCTTGTTTTGTGTTATATTATTTGTTTTCCATTCTATATCCAAAACGTGCAAATAGCTCAACTGGCAAGGCTTCGGTTTGGTAAACACTGGGACCTGGGTTCGATTCCCAGGTCCCCTCATAATTCCCATATTATTTTTCATTTGACTTTCCTGTGCAGCGCCCCAAGGGAGGTTCATCATAGGCCTCACAGATCCAACAAGCCAGGTGTCTTCAGGGCATATCCAAAGGCCACAAAAGGAGCTTACCATATGCTTCAGTCAATGGATGCACACCCAAGCAGAAAGGTCAACGAGGCCTTTGTCTTAATGGGCCTAGATTCAGCATTTCACCCCCATGTTGGCCCAGCACCCCCTCCATTTGGGTTCATTTTCCTTTCTTTTCATTTTATTTCTTTAATTTAATTTTTAACCCCTTTTATTTTATTTGTTATTAGTAATTAATTTAATTAATCATTTTCATAAAAAACCAAAAAAATATAATTAACACTCTTATTATTATTATTATTCATTGTTTTGTAAATAAATCATAATTGAACTAGTTTTTAATTAGGCCATTTAAACATTTTAATAATTAAAATAGATTTAGATTTAGGTTAATCTAGAATTTTAGTTCTTTTTCTATTCTATTTTCATAAAAAAATATAAAAAGAAAACAAAAAGTTTTTTCTTGTAATTAAAATAATTAATTAGTTTCCATTTCATTTAATTACCAAAAAAAGACCAAAAAAATTAATTCCCTTTTCTTTATTCGCGCGTATTTAATTTGTTCGATTATTATGTAATTGCTCCGGATATGTAATAGTAAATAGGACCTTTTACTGTTTTTTTTTAAATTTATTTTTAGCACTTATTTACTTAAAACGGGTCTTTGTAAAGATTTGGCGATGTATAGACTCGCGCCTTGTAATAGCGTAGGACTTTATTTTCCGTACTTTAATTTCCGCACCCCTTAACTGCTAAATTTTGCATGAAAGAATGAATGGCCCAAATAAAATCAAAGCATAGCTCACCAAATGCATGAGAAGATAAAACATAACTGAAAACAATACACAAATTCACACACCACTCTTAGGGTATGCCTCACTGTTGCCTTGCCCCTCGAAACGTGGTCGTCGAGTATAGGACGTTTTAGTAAGTCCTTATGTCCATGACCCATGGCATAAGGGTAGCTTCTAAGGTGTCCTACTGTTGCTCTGGTGACCACACTGTCCCTAACCCTCGAATTGACCCGAACGCCTCCAACGGTGGTGCTACCTATCTCTCAATGGTGGGATGGCACTAGCTTAAGGACATTTACACAGCCTAATTCCTTAGGGTAGGTAGATGACTCGTAGATACTTGCTCTAATTCAAAACAAATCAAAACTTCTTTTCACACCGACACTTTTCAAAAAGCTTTCAAAACAATTTTTCAAACACTCTTGAGGACTGATACAAGAGTCGATCTGAAATCTTTAAACGAAACTTTTTCAAACCCACTCACACTTTGAAAAGCAAACAAACATTTTGAAAACACAATGAGCAAGTATCTAAGAGCCCATGGATAACCATGGATAGAAAGGGTGCTAACACCTTCCCTTTCTATAAATCTACCTCCCGAACCGAGAGACAATCTCATAAGGAATTTTGCTGTGCTTTTGTCCTGTCCATGTTAGAGAAAATAAAAGACGGTGGCGACTCTTGCTTCCGCGACATTTCGTGAAACCAGCTAAAAACAGTCAGTTCCAGATCCACCGATCACAACTAACAACGAAACCCAGTAGCTTAGCAGACCTTACCCCGAAGGTGAACTTGTTCGGGTTTAACCTTAGCTTGTACATCTTCAACCTGTCGAACAATTTCTGGATATGGTCAAGGTGTTCTTCCTCAGTCTGGAATCTTGCAATCATGTCATCAACGTAAACCTCAATCTCATGGTGAATAATGTCGTGGAACAAAGCGACCATGGCGTACTGATAAGTTTCCCCAGCATTCTTCAACCCGAAAGGCATTACCTTATAGCAAAAGGTACCCCATTGTGTAACAAAAGTTGTCTTCTCCATGTCCTCGGGAGCCATCTTAATCTGATTGTAACCAGAAAAACCATCCATAAAGGAGAAGACCTTATGCTACGCGGTGTTGTCGACCAGAACATCAATGTGAGGCAGCGGGAAATCATCCTTGGGGCTCGCCCTGTTCAGATCTCTATAGTCTACACACATCCGTACCTTACCATCCTTCTTAGGCACCGGAACAACGTTGGCAACCCACTGTGGGTAAGAAGTAACAGCTAGAAACCCGACATCAAACTGTTTCATGCCCTCAGCTTTGATTTTCTCAGACATCTCAGGACGCATACGGCAAACCTTCTACTTTATCGGAGGGCAGTCTTCTTTGGTTGGCAGGTGGTGTACCATAATGTCAGTGTCTAAACCAGGCACATCTTCATAAGACCAAGCGAAGATCTCAACATAGTCACGTAGCATCTGTATCAACCATTGCTTGACACTAGGCTCCAAATTCGCACCTACCTTGACCTCTTTCCTGTCTTCCTCTGTACCTAAATTCACTGATTCCACTGGCTCTTCATGAGGCTGTATGGCCCTTTCTTCCTGTAGTAACAGTCTAGCAAGTTCTCCGGGCACCTCACAGTCATCCTCACCTTCGTCCTCGGCTTGGTTGATCGGATTTTCGAAGTCATAAATGGCAGTAGCAGAGTTGTTATCAATGGGATCCAGAGTGGATGTTGATCTGCATTATGATATGTGAGTGTGTGTAAGACAATAGCTGTTTTGATAAAGTGCAAGATAGAAAAGAAAAACAAGGAGCGCAAAATTTGTAATGCAAGAAAACGTCCAATGCTTTATTGATGATATATGAAAATGACACATAATAAGCCCTCACAAACAAAGCCAAGGTGCCTTGGGCAAGGCACCGGGCCATAAAGTTTCAAATTGTTTGTTACAAATCTCAAAACAAAAGTCTATTACTGTGTAATAAAAGAAACGGGCATGAAGTCCTTCGTCGTCCAGTTGTATAATCCGCCATTGGTAGTCGGGTAAATCCAGTTGTCGATCACTGACTCTTCTTCATCATCTTCAATTGCATCCACTCCTGGATTACTGATGCATAAAGGAGGTCTTCCAATTCACGCATGCCGAACAGCCCTTTGAGCCTCTGCAGTAAAACCCAAACCAAACTTGACAGTCTTGTGTGCAAAGTCAGGAAGCTGACCCCAATTTGCACACCCACCTTTTTCAGTCACAGCTCTGGCATCCTTGAGGGAATCCATCTTCATTGGAGGTTTGCCAACAACAACTTCAGTCGACGCCAAAGTCTGGGGGACCTCTTCAAAGTTCTGACACGGGGTTTCGATGAACTCCCCATCCATCTCCACATAGCGAAAGGAATTAAGATGACTTACCATGTACTCCTCCTCACCCTGCACCATAACAATCTTCCCTTTTACTGGATATTTCAACATCTGATGGAGCGTAGAAGTCACTTCCCCAGCCTTATGAATCCAAGGGCGACCCAACAAGCAAGAATAAGATGGTCGGATATCCATCACTTAGAACGTAGATGCAAAAGTCTGAGAGACAACTTTAACAGGGACGTCCACCTCCCCGTGCACCATCCTTTTTGACCCGTCGAAAGCCCTAACCACAATATTACTCGGCTTCAGAACCAAACCTTCACAGTCCAGACGGTCTAATGCTTTCTTGGGTAAAACATTCAATGAGGACCTAGTATCCACCAGTACGTGGGCCAGAGTAGTGCTCATGCACTCGATCGAGACGTGCAGAGTATCATTGTGATTTCTTCCTTTAGCAGTCAGATCTGCGTCTGAGAAACCCAACCCGTTGTCGGCAGTCAAACTAGCTACACAGTCTTTGAATTGATCAAGGGAAGTTTCCTGTGGCACATGCGCAGTTTTGAGGAAAGCAATTAAAGCCTTCGCAGGGGCTTCCGAACACAATAACAAGGATAACATGGATATTTTTGACGGGGTCTTCCCCAGCTGCTCGACTACGTTGTAGTCGCTCTTCTTGATAATCTTCAGAATTTCCTCTATCTCCTGCTTAGAGGTTTCTACAATGATCTTCTTAGGTTCCTCCATCCGGGCAGGCTCACCTGTAACCTCTTTGCCCCGAGTGTTAGATGACTCGGCGACAGGGGTGATAACTGGAATATGAACTGGGGCAGTAGCTGATGTACTGGCAGATGGAATAGCAACAGGCTTTTAAACAGTCGGAGGAGAAATCTCGGGAGAGAAGAGTCTTCCACTTCGGGTGACCTTGCTAGCCCCGACAATATTGCTGACATCAGCATCAGCTTCTTCAACCTTCAAATCTTGTTTGATCCCATGATAATACACATCGGCCCCATAGTGCCAAGGGACAACCTTATCCGAAGTGTATGGGATAGGACCAGGAATAGTAATGATTAATGGAGCAACTCTCAAAATGAATGTAATCCTAACATGCTTTATCGAGGAAGCCTTGGAAGGATTGGAGGAAATGGTTATGATGGAAACATCTTCAACAGGAATTAGCCGAATCAAAGTCTTCTCGAACAGGATCTCTTTGTTATCCATCAGGCGTTGAACACCTGATTTCAATAAGTAACAACCAACAGGCAGGATGGAACATAGGTGGCAACCTTCGCCACAGCCCGAAAATAAACCGGCCAACAATAGATTCTTCTTAACTGTCATCAACGGAGTAGAAATGTCTTCTACGGAGGTCACAAATAAATCACCATCCACAACATTTACTCCATGACCATGCTTGGCATAGGAGCAGTTATAACGTTGGGCTTTTCCGGAGTGTCAAACTCGATCTCTTTAGCTTCAATCAAATCTTGCACCTTATTCCTCAAGGCCCAGCAGTTGTTTGTATCATGCCCTGGGCTATCGGAATGATAGGCGCAACGGGCATTCGAGTTATATAGCAGAGATGTGGTGCTGGGATTCTTTGGGGCTTCCCTCAAAGTCACCAGGTTGGTCTTTAACAATTGGGGTAGAATTTGAGACAAGTTCATACTGAGCCGAGTGTATTGTCTTTGTGGTCTCTCTACTCTTTGCTGATTGTTGCGTTGTGGGGAAACTGTGGGTCTTGATATTACTACCGCATTCACTGCTTGACGGCGTTCAGGTCGATTTTGGCTCCTCGAGCTGTAAACTGCACTAGCTTCTTTCTTTCCAGTGAAAGGCCTCTTTTCTGTACTTGATGAAGCACCTTTTTGTATCTTACCACTTCTGATACCAGCTTCAACTCTCTCCCCAGTCAAAATCAATTCAGTAAACCCAGATGATGAACTGCCGATCAAATGATTAAAAATGGACCAGACAAAGTCCCAAGAAACATATCCACCAACTCCCTATCAGATAGAGGGGGTTGGACTCTTCCAGCCAGATCTCTCCACTTTTGAGCATAGTCCTTAAAACCTTCGCTTGCACCCATAGACATACCCTAAAGTTGAGTACGCATGGGAGCAAGGTCGGCATTATACTGGTATTGCTTGTAAAAATCAGCAACAAGGTCCTCCCAGTTGCGGACATTAGCTCCTTCCAATTGATAAAACCATTCAAGCTGAGTCCCTGACAGACTATCTTGAAAGAAATGGACCCATAAATTTCTATCAGCAGTGTAGGGTTGAATTTTTCTAACATATGAGCGGAGATGGAGTTTTGGATAGGATACTCCATCGTACTTAGCAAAAACCGGGGCTTTAAACTTGTGAGGGATCACCACCCCAGATCTAGTCCCAAATCTCTGAAGTCCAAACCGGGGACCTTCTGAATCTCCATAGCACTCAAACGGTCTTCAAGTTTTTTGTACCTATCCTCAGCAGAAGGGTATTGTTCATCATCAAAATCAGTGTCATTATCAGAGACCACAGGGCTAGGACCCTTTTCTTCCTCTTGATTCTCTCCTCCCTTGAATGAATGAGACATATCAGCTTCCTGTCGCAACCTATTCCCAAATTTGTGACCCATATTCAAAAGAACCACTTTCTTCTTCTTCTTTTTCTTCTCCTTCAGGATGAGAGTCTTCAAATCCTATTGTCCTTTATCCAAGTTCAAGAGCAACTCTTGGAATTGAGCATTCTGTGCTTGAAGAGCTTTGATGGCTTGATCGGTAGGTATTTCAGAAGACATTTTGTGCTGAAATAAACAGCGAAGAAGATAAGAAACCTGTAACGGTACCTGTAATCAGGTGCATGGTAATGGAATGCGTATGAAATGATTTCAAATACTTTGGGAGATTTAAATTTGCAAACCGAGAAATAAACAAACTTTATTAGATTAAAATTGTAAAAATGTTTAACAATGCCCTTAAGGCATTACAAAAGAAATAAACTGAAAATAAATCTAAACTAGAAACAAGCAAAATCAGAAATCCCATGGTCGCTTTCCCTTCGCGCTGACGTAGTCGTTGATTGTCCTTTCATTCTAAAGTTGCCTCGTGAGCTTCAAGATCTTCCTTTCCTGCTCATGATACTTCTCCCGGTAGGTATCCCTTTCTTCTTTCAGCTGGATCCAGGATCTCTTCAATTCCCCGAGATCAGTAGGCATGTAGGGATAAAGGACTTTATAAGGAACGCCCTCTTCATTGGTATTCTCCACAATCACTGGTAACACGGCTTCATAAGGCATCCCAAGCTTTTGAGCACGGGCTCGAACCCACTGGAGATAAGGTTGCATAGGGAGAGAAGTCTTTGGTCCTAGCTCATGAGGGTCAGACCTGTTCACCATGCCCCAAGCTCGTATAAACCTGTGGCGATGTTCATCAACGTCCTCCTTGTAGTCAAAGACAATATTTGTAAGAAGTAGCTCATGAGGACCGTCTCTCCGAGCGCGACCAAACTGAAATTCTGGCTGCAGATACTCAATGTCACGTTTAATGTTATGACACCGTATCTGACTTTCTATAAGACAGTACATACAAAAACAGTAAAGAACACAGTCAATTGTTTACCCAGTTCAGTGTGCAATAACACCTACTCTGGGGGCTACCAAGCCAGGGAGGAAATCCACTATAAGAGATGTTAATTCAGGAATAAACCAACCAGTTTATCTCCTTCACTTAAGACCTACCCAATGCAATTTCAATCTAAGTACAACTTAAACCTGAGTTCCTACTCACTCCCCCTCAATCACAGCAGTGATACATAAAACAATTTGACTAATGAATAGATGAAGACACTCTTCAAAAACATACACTTGATTAAGCTTCACAGCTTTTTAATCAAGCAACACAACCACTCTTGCTTCACAGCTTTGAGTGATACACACAACTGACTTGACTCTGCTTCACAGCTTTAGTCAAGAAACATTCAAACACTCTTGCTTCAAAGCTTTGAGTGCTACACAACCCTTACAATTAAAAACCTATTCCAAGTCACTTATCACAATGATAATTGCTTGGAGTACAATAATTAAACCTATACAGTTTACAAATGATCTTCTGACCAAAAAGGGGTTGCTTGTAAAACAGCAGCTCTGTTGAATATATAGCAGCTGCAACTTCAGTTAGGGTTTCCACAAAAACCTAGGGTTAATTCCGTTTGACCTTAAGACTAGGTCACAGGACTTTATTAACCAGGTTAGGGTTGAGCTAGGTTAACCCAAAGAAAACGCAGGATTCTGTTCTTGAAAGACTATGTTATTTTCCTGAAAAAACTCAGAATTAACCAACCTGCATACCTGTTAGTTCAGAACAGGATGTCTTAACATCTGTTATGACATCTGAGAAACCTGTCTACTGATTTAGGAAAATGTGATCATTTTGCAAAATGCTCAGATACACACTTATAAACATCAGTACCTGAATGACAATATTTTTCTGCAAAGGTACCTAATGAATCAGTACAAACTAAACTAGAATGTTATGACATCAGTCATGACATTCACACATACACTTGGGTTTTACCAAAAATGCAAGCCAATACCTAAACACCTACAAACTCCCCCTTTGGCAGATTTTTGGCTAAAGACCATAAGCAATCAGAGATAGATAGCAGCAGAAATAAGTGACTGCAGAAAAATAGAATGTCTAATTGAGCAAGTACTAATTAAGTAAGTACCAAAATATTCTCCCCCTCTTTAGCCACAAATGGGCCAAAGATACATGTTCATAAAGATTATACAGTTATCCAAAAAGATAATATGAGCAGCAGCAGAAAAAAAATCTGAACACACTTCCAAACTCCACCAGATATCAGCACCACCAATCAGCAACACCACCAAACAGCAACCAACCTTTAAGCATTGTCATCAGACTCAGAGGAGCTAGTTTCTTCAATGTTGAGATGACCTTCAGCTTCTACACCTTCTTCCCTTCTGTTTCCTTCAGCTTCCTCCTTTTCTAACCTGGCAATTAGGATTTCTAGGGTCTTTTTCCTAGCTTCCAGCTCTTTGCAGGTCTCTTTTAAAATAGCTATGACATCAGATGTCTTGGACTGGGTCTTCACAGACGATGCCTCAGCTGATGTTATAACAATATCTGGAGCATGAGATCCCTGAAACAGTTTGTAGTGCAACCCAACGGCAGGAGCTCTTTTGCAGGCTGTATCTCTTGCCACCAGGATATCAGGGTATTGTGCAAGGATAATTCCACAAAGGAGGGAGGGAAAGGCGATTGGTCCTTTGACAGCATAACTACCAGCATGCTTTAAAGTTTGTTCAAAGATGTACCTGCCATAGTCAAAAGCAGTCTTGGTTCCCACAGCATAAATAAATCTCCCCAATCCTGTGGAGATAGTTGATTTATGATTTGTAGGCACCCAGTTGGCTGCACCTATCTTGTGCAGGATGGCAAATTTCATGCTGAGTTTGCTGGCATTCAGCTTGCCTTTCAAGGGCCAGTACTTCACTTGCCTGGCTGTGATGGTTTGACAAACTTCATTGTCAGTGGCCTCCAGATCAGGACAATCCTCATTTGTTCTTCCAAGAAACTTGTTAATTTCTGATGGAGAGAACTTGACCCTTCTTCCTCTAACAAAAACACATTCAAAGTCAGCTGACCTTCCATCAGCACAATCATTAGACAAGTTCACTACAAACTCCTTGACCAGATTTTCTTAACACTTGTTAAATTTTATCACTGTCTTCATTAGTCCAGCATTCTTGATCAGGTCCATGATGTCTTTGCACTCCAAGGCATCATTGTTGAGTTCTCTTTCTAAAGCTATTCTCTTTAAGCAAACATACTTCCATCTGTTTGCATTGTCAGGATGATGAAAAGAGATGTTGTCTGTTGGGACTTCAGGCACTCTAGCAATTTTGCTGGAGGGGAGCTTCCTTCTGATAGGAATTTCTTCAGCATCAATCTCAAATTCTGATTCCTCATCAGAATCAGAAGATTCAGGTTCTTTTCTCTTCTTTGAAATTGGTTGTCTAGCAGTCTGCACCTGTGCCTTCTTCCCTTTTGTCTGAATACTTTTCTCAGCCATGCCTTCAGCCTTGGATTTATTAACAGCAGGTTTATCTTTGGACACACATTTTGCATCATTCTGATTACCCTTTCTTTTCATCAATCTCCTAGCTATGCTAGGGTTTACATTAGCAATCAGATCATTATCTGAGTAATCCTAATCCACATCAATGATAGGTGGATCAGCAGCCTTTTCTGAAGGGTTCTGAATGTTGTCATTTTGTGTCACAACATTCTCAGAGACATCTACATTCTCAGAGACGTCCACATTTGGGCTTCCTGATTGATTTAAAGGGACAGAAATCCCCGGTACAGGTTGGTTTCCGCTTAGTATACTAGTAACAAGCCTAGCAATAGCTTGATGAACTTGAACTGATCCTTCTCTATTTGGTACAGAAGAAGAAGGATGAGAAGGATTACCAGAGGCTGCAGCTTGAGCTCTTCCTGCATGTCTAGTTCTTAGTTTTTTGACTTTGGCTGGGTCAGTTACCATCTCTCTGAGAGGAGTGACCTCAAGAACTTCAGATTCTATGCATGTGGTGATTGCTCTAGAGTCTTGGTCAGATGATGAGGATGATGAGGATGATGAAGTCGCCTTGGTTGAAGATGATGTCTGAGACATTTTGATTGACTTTGAGCACCAGTAGCAATTTGAGAAAAAACTTTGATTGAGAGGAGGGAACAGGTTGCAAAGACGAGGGAGGTAGGAGGCAAACGAGAGTCTTTTCCACTTCTTAAGGATTTTGAAAGAATTGGGAAAACATATGATTAACCCACTAAAAATAGACTTAATAAAATTAACTCCTTCAACCCTTGTTTTAAGCAAAATTAATTGCTATAATTTCCCATGTTGGTAAATACCCAACCTGCCCCTCAAGTTTTTAAGTTTATTTCCAACAAGAGCCTTGGTAGAAGAATCAGTCAGCTGAAGCTTAAAGATACCATGTTCCAGTTTAAATGACTTCTTCTCTACAAAGTCAATGTGCTTGGTCCTGTTATGCTGAATAGGGTTCATGGAAATATTGATTGTATTCAGATTGTCACAACACAATGTCACAACATCTTGTGAGACATTAAACTCAGTGAACATCTGTTTTGACCAGATATTTTGAGAACAGTTTTTCCTGGAAACAACTATTTCCGCACAGAGTTGGGAAGGCATTCTTTTGATATGAATCATAGTTCTGGTTGATTCTTGAATGATTTTCTTTTTGTCCAGTCCATTTTGATGGAGAGTTATAGGAGAGGAGATTTCCAGCCTCATTTTTTCAGTGAAACAGAATTTATTAGACTTGTTATTTCCAACATCCTTGTCATGATAACTTATGGTTCTGACAACACATCCTTCTTCAAGTTTATTTGCCACATCATAGACATTATCAACCTGTAGTTTTGGAGTCCTTCTGACTGCTTCCATAGAGATAGCTCTTTTCATTCTTCTTAGATGAAGATGACCAAGCTTATGCTGCCACAGTTTCATCTCTTTTTCTTCTTTGGTAATTGGACACATAGTGGAGTTATCAGTGTTCTCAGGCTGCCACAAGTAGCAGTTATCTTTGGATCTGATTCCTTTCATTACAACTTCTAGTTTTTCATTAATTACTAGACATTCAGATTTTGAGAAGTTGACCTTGAATCCTAGATCACATAATTGACTGATACTAATGAGATTAGCAGTCAGCCCTTTTACCAGCAGTACTTCATTCAGACTTGGAACTCCAGGGCAGTCCAAATCACCAACTCCTTTGATTTCACCTTTAGCACCATCTCCAAAGGTCACACAACTGGTGGTGTGAGGCTTAACATTATTGAGGAGGTTTTTGATTCCAGTCATGTGTCTGGAACATCCACTGTCAAAATACCAGCCTTCCTTTGCAGAACCTCTCAGGGAAGTATGGGCTATCAGGGCAGTAACCTTTTTCTTCCAATGAGGAGTATGTGGTACCCTTTTTGGCTTAGGTTTAGCAACTGAGTTTTGATTAGGGTATCCATGCAATTTGAAGCAGAAGGGCTTTATGTGTCCATACCTCCCACAATGATGACATCTCCATCTTTGGTATTTTTTCTTCATGTATTTCTGATGTTGAGAGTTGTGTTGAGACATCGGCTTTGACAATTGTTTAACATGCCTGATCTTCTTGTCTGCACCAGATTTCTTAGCTTCCACAAATCCTAGACCAGATTTGTTTCCCACATTTTGTCCAACTTGAAGAATCTCTTCCAATTTATCTGATCCATTGGTCAACATTTTGACAGATTTTGTCATTTGGTTCAGTTGTGAGTTCAGTAATTGAACTTCCCCTTCTAGGTGACTTATAGTTTCAAGATCTGCCTTTTTTCCAGCCTCCAGCTTTACAATGAGTTTTGATTGTTTCTCATTCTGCACACAGACTTCAGCACTTCTGATACACAATTTCTTGTAGGTATCAGCCAGTTCTTCAAATGTCACTTCTTCATCACTAGTGTCACTTTCAGAGGTACAAACACTAGTTAGAGCAGTAACTAGTTTGGCAGATTCTTCTTCAGAATTACTTTCTGAATCATAGTCAGACCAAGTAACAGTCATTCCTTTCTTTTGTTTCTTAAGAAAGGTAGGACATTCAGCTCGAATATGTCCATATCCTTCACAGCCATGGCATTGAATACCTCTGCCTTGGTTTCCCTTTTCTTCTGACCTTGGTCTTCTGCTGGAACTGTCAATGTCAGAGGGAATGTTATGAACATTAGACCTTGACTTTGGATCCATTCTTTTGATGAGCTTGTTGAACTGTCTTCCAAGCATGGCAATAGCTTCTGAAATATTTTCTTCTTCATCCTCCTTGTTTTCAACATCAGTGTTGGATACAAGTGTTATGCTCTTGTTCTTCTTGTCACCATTATCAGTGATCCCCATCTCAAAAGTCTGAAGAGACCCAATAAGTTCATCCACTTTCAACTTGCTGATGTCCTGGGCTTCCTCTATGGCAGTTACCTTCATTGCAAATCTTTTAGGCAAGGATCTGAGAATCTTCCTCGCCAGTTTTTCTTCTGACATCTTTTCTCCCAGGGCTCCTGAGGTGTTGGCAATCTCCAAAATGTTCATGTGAAACTCATGAATGGTTTCATCTTCCATCATTTTTAGATTCTCAAACTTGGTAGTCAACATCTGAAGCCTTGACATTTTTACTTTGGAAGTGCCCTCATGAGTAGTTTTGAGAGTGTCCCAAACTTCCTTGGCCAGTTCATATTGATGTACTAGTCTGAAAATGTTTCTATCAATTCCATTGAACAAGGCATTTAAAGCTTTGGAATTTCCCAGGGCTAACTCATCTTCTTCTTTACTCCAATCTTCCTCAGGCTTCAGACTGATTGTCCCATCTTTCTCAGTTATGGTGGGATGGATCCATCCTTTGTCAGCAGCTCTCCAAGCCTTTTTGTCCAGAGATTTTAAGAAGGCAATCATGCGAGGTTTCCAGTAGTCATAATTAGTTCCATCCAGAATGGGTGGTCTATTTCCAAAAACTCCTTCTTTGTCCATAGTGCCAGAAAGTGATATCCCTAGATCTCACCCAGTAATACAGGCAGGGTGCCTGCTCTGATGCCAATTGAAATTCTGGCTGCAGATACTCAATGTCACGTTTAATGTTATGACACCGTATCTGACTTTCTATAAGACAGTAAATACAAAAACAGTAAAGAACACAGTCAATTGTTTACCCAGTTCAGTGTGCAACAACACCTACTCTGGGGGCTACCAAGCCAGGGAGGAAATCCACTATAAGAGATGTTAATTCAGGAATAAACCAACCAGTTTATCTCCTTCACTTAAGACCTACCCAATGCAATTTCAATCTAAGTACAACTTAAACCTGAGTTCCTACTCACTCCCCCTCAATCACAGCAGTGATACATAAAACAATTTGACTAATGAATAGATGAAGACACTCTTCAAAAACATACACTTGATTAAGCTTCACAGCTTTTTAATCAAGCAACACAACCACTCTTGCTTCACAGCTTTGAGTGATACACACAACTGACTTGACTCTGCTTCACAGCTTTAGTCAAGAAACATTCAAACACTCTTGCTTCAAAGCTTTGAGTGCTACACAACCCTTACAATTAAAAACCTATTCCAAGTCACTTATCACAATGATAATTGCTTGGAGTACAATAATTAAACCTATACAGTTTACAAATGATCTTCTGACCAAAAAGGGGTTGCTTGTAAAACAGCAGCTCTGTTGAATATATAGCAGCTGCAACTTCAGTTAGGGTTTCCACAAAAACCTAGGGTTAGTTCCGTTTGACCTTAAGACTAGGTCACAGGACTTTATTAACCAGGTTAGGGTTGAGCTAGGTTAACCCAAAGAAAACGCAGGATTCTGTTCTGGAAAGACTGAGTTATTTTCCTGAAAAAACTCAGAATTAACCAACCTGCATACCTGTTAGTTCAGAACAGGATGTCTTAACATCTGTTATGACATCTGAGAAACCTGTCTACTGATTTAGGAAAATGTGATCATTTTGCAAAATGCTCAGATACACACTTATAAACATCAGTACCTGAATGACAATATTTTTCTGCAAAGGTACCTAATGAATCAGTACAAACTAAACTAGAATGTTATGACATCAGTCATGACATTCACACATACACTTGGGTTTTACCAAAAATGCAAGCCAATACCTAAACACCTACACAAACTGTCATAAAGCCAAACAAGGACTATGAGTTATTCCCCCTCTAATTCCAAACAACGGGACATTAAGGTATTCCCCGCATCGATCAATGATAACAACACCTTCCATATCCTTAGAACTCCAAAGAATGTCTGCATGAGCAAGGGAAATTATCCTGTAAGACCATCCTAAACCTTCCTCATTCTTCAACATGGACTTGGGGAGGTGCGAAATAAACCACCTCACCAACAGCGGCATGCAACACATGAGGGTCCCTCTTCTACGCGCCGTACGAGTATAGAGGGCATGCAAAATATCACCCAGAAGAGTAGGTACAGGATTGCGAGCCAGGAAGATCTTAACCGCATTCATATCTATAAAGGAATCTGGATTATGGAAAAGAACCAAACCGTAGATGAGGAGAGCTAAGATGTCTTCAAAAGCCTGAAAGTCCAAACTGTCCCAAAATAGTTAAGCTTTATCCATTAGAAACTTGGCTAAGAAACCTTTAACCCCACTTTGTGTCTCCCAATTAGATACCACATCAGTCTTCTTCAAGTGTAAAGCTGAAGCAATGTCTTATGGCCTAGGAGTCTCTTCCAAACCTGTGAAGGGAATCTGCTCGAGGATGGATATACCCAACAAATGAGAAAACTCTTCCAGAGTGGGAACTAGCTGATAATCCAGGAAAGTGAAACAATGATGCACTGGATCGAAGAACTGGAAAAGAAAACTCATCATTTGCTCATCAAACCTGGAGGTAACCAAACTAAGAAGTTGACCATGTATTCTAATGAATGAAGAAGTATCGGGAACTTTTGAGACTAACTCTCTGAGTTGAGCAGGTATTTGCACGAAGTTAACTCGAATGGTGTTTCTGCGCAAGGAAGCCATGATCTACAAAACAGAACAAAGATAAATCCCCTTGGTATTTGAAATGGTTAGTCTAATGAAGTATGCATGCTATGTTATGATGCATGATGTCATGATAAAACACACAACAGGTATAGTAGATAACAGACAAGGTAAAGGCAAACAAGTCACACAATATCCCTTAAGTTTCAGGCTTGCATGGGGTCTAGGTATTACCCTCTTAAAGTTCAGTTGGTTTCAACCTGTCCTAATAATAGTAACCGGGTTCTAGAGGTTCTCAATATCACTGACCATCCTCCATCGGTCATGGTTTCAGCTCACGCAATCTTTTCTTGCGGCCGGAACTATCGCGAGAGTATGGTCTCAATGAGTGTAGTATCGAGTATCAACCAGTTCCCAGCTTTACACCGAAACCGGCTATCTCACTACTTCCTATGGCCAAGTTGGTCAATTATAGGTTCTAAGGTCAGTTGATGCTTAACGACCCATATAGCAGCCCCGTATTCTCCTCGTTTCTCCACAAGGGATACCGGTACCAACTAATGTGCCACATCAACGTAGCTACTTCTTCAACTGTATCGGTCTACGCCGTACATTTCCCTCACAGTTTATTGCTACTTACCTAAAAGGTGTCCCCAAGATCCGGGTTAGGATCTATAGTAACTCCCGATACAAAGCCCTCAAAGGTATAGCAAACAAATCAAACAATAGAAGCAAATATGATGAACTAATCCTAAGGTATACCCCACTTATTATTTCCCCAGCAGAGTCGCCAGTTCTGTGATACAGTGGTAGAACCGAACTGTTTAATACTGGTTTGCGTTTTGCGTTTTTTGTTCGCAAAATGTCGCGGTAATCAAGATTCGCCACCGACTTTTATTTTATCCAACTGGAAAGGACAAAAGCATAGAAAAATTCTTTTTTTCGAGATATTCTGAGTACGGGGGGTAGATTATAGAAAGGGAGGGTATTAGCACCCTTTCTATCTGTGGTTTTCCACGGGCTCTTAGGTACTTGCTCATCATTTTAAAATTGCTTCCGTGTTTGTGTGTTTTGAAAAGTTTTTGTTTTACTTCGATTTAACCCTTGCTTCTGTCTTCAAGAGTGTTACGAAGTCGTTTAGAAAACTTTAGTTTGAAAAGTTTGTTTGAAAGTGTATGATGTAAAAAGTTCGTTTTGAGCAAGTACCTACTAGCATCTACCTACTCGAAAAATAGAATGTTTATGTTCTTGTTTCCTTTAGACAGCGCTATCCCACTATTGGTGAGTAGGTAGCACCGTCGTTGGAGTTTGTAAGGGTCAATTCGAAAGGGACGTACGATCACTAAAGCAATGTTAGGATATCTTAGTAATAACCCTAATGTCTTAAGATCAATATTGAGGCAACATTTCCGAGGCAACCTTTCCGAGGCAACATTTCCAAACAGGACTTTGATCTTTGTTTAAACAAGATAGCGACCACTAAAACATCCTATACTTAATGATTGTTTACCGAAGGCAACCGAAGTGGGAGTATACCCTAGGAGTGCGCATGTGCGAGTGATTCAATTTCAAGTTTATTATCATTGCACATTTAGGGTTTGCTAACCATTTTAAAATTTGCATACAATCTAGTTATGCAACCCTAATATCATACATCTAACAGTTAATATTTTGCGGAAATTAAAATGCGAAAAGTAAAGCTACGTTATTACAAGGCTTCGGGTATTAATTACATAGCCAAAAAACTCGCTAAAACGATAAATAAAAAGAAAAAAGTCCTAATTAATCTATTACATCCGGTGAGCAGTTACATCAATATAAATAAAAATAAATAAATGCGCGACGAATAGAGAACGAAAGGAAGTTAGGGTTTTGACCCCGTCTAACCTAATTAAAAGAAAAAACTTACTTTTTGGTGTTTTTGATTATTTTAAGAAAATAAGGGTTTGAATTAAATATGTACAAACTTAATTACTAATTAAATTAAATTAAATAATTAATTTTTGACCTATTTTTGTATTTTATGATTTTTTAAGAAAAGAAAAAATAAAAATTAAATTAGACAAAAACCCTAGTTTCTAATTTATTTTAATTTATTTACAAAAAGAATTAAAGTTATCTAAAATTAAATTAACTAATTAAAATAATTTTTATAAAAATAAAACCTAAATCTAATTTTGATGAAAAATTGATTTTATGATTTTATAAAAAAAGAACTAATTTTTATGTTAGTAAAATAATTAAAATAAATTAAATAAAAGAAAATATAAAAGAATAAAGAAAAAAAAGATTGGGCCTGTTTGTAAGCAATTTGGAGGGGTGCCTTTAGCAATTTTCTGGGCACAAAACAAACTGACCCACGTTGACTTCCAAGATGCCATGCTGTGCATTGACCAGGGTGCATCATGGTCTTTCAATGATGGCCTTCAGATCTGGCTTCCTGGAGATCCAATGGTTGAATCCTGAGGGCATATGGTGGACCTCACGCTTTGTATGCACACCTGATCATCTAAATAAAAATAAAATGAAACATGGGGGGACATGGGATTCGAACCCAGGTCCTATGGCCTTTTCCACCTGCATCATTACCAACTGAGCCACACGCTTTTGTTGTATATGAAATAATAATAAATCAATATATTAAAAACAAGCGAAATCAAAAGTTATCCGCGCGCAAATTCAAATGGGCGAGTAGGGTGATGCCACGCAAGTCTTCTTCTTCCCTTCTCCATTGGTAAAAGTCAGAGACTTTTATCTACGGACATAGGTCTATCACTACAAACCCTCCATATCTCAAAATCTCACACGGGCATGATAAACGAAATCTAAGGCTGTGGATCCAATCGCCTTAGCCTGCTGAGCATTATGGTTCCCTTCTTGTGGATCAATTTTTCCTGTACAGAAAAAACCCAAAACACACAAAGAAACCCTAGCAATGGTGGATTCTAATATAGCCAATGAAAATGCAATTAAATAGTACTGTTAGCTTGCAAACATGGTAAGGATTACAAATATGCTATTGAAATATGATGAGGATGCAAGAATAGAGAGATTCGATTCTAAAAAAGTAACCAAACCGTGAGGGTCGTGGAGATGAATTCTGGGCACGAGGATGCTTGTTTTTGATTGGTACAGCTTCCTTGTATGCCCAGGATGCGAATGGGGTGCTTTAGGAATCTTGAAAACGCCTGGAAGTACAAAATCAGATCACCACTTTTTGGTGATTTTTTCCAGTTTTGTTCTTCCTCTCCACGCCTCAAAAACCTTCCCTTTTGTCTGCAATTGTCCACTATATACCACTGATTGAATTAGGGTTACAATTGTGCTCTCAATCTTTATCAATTATGGATTTTGATCTTGATTTGATTTCCATGAAAATCTTTCCAAAAGTAGGCCAAAACCAATCTTTTCATGCACACACAGGCCTTGCACGATTTGATTCACTTACTAGCTGTATATGGGACCTGAAACATGCACCAAATCTCAAGACTTAAATGGTTTGGATATTTTCATGATTTATTTTGATTTAAATTGATTTAATTGAAATAAAAAATCAAAATAAATGGTAAAAATAAAATAAGGGAAAGTGGAAAGAGCTAGGGCTCGTGGATCATGCTACCAACTCAAAACAAATGCAAAACGTTAGGCCCATTTGACAAAAATTGCAATTTGAGGCACTTTTGACTTTTGGCAGTTTTGCAAAAAAGGTCAATTTCACCAATGCATAACTTCTTCAATTTTGACTCTATGAAGGTGTTCTTGAACTTTTTAGAAAGATCAAGATGTCCTATAAGCAACCCTTTTGGTCTCATCTCAATTGGGTCTTCCATGTTCATGTATGAAGCTTTGACAAAAAAGGTGTTTTTGCTGACTTTTCAAAATGACCTATAATGTCCAAATTCATAACTTCTTGTGAGTGCATATTTTGAACTTGGAAGATGAATATGAATTGTAGGGAATTTCATCCTCTTCAAAATGAGCTTTGTATGGGTCATTTATCATAAATTATGAGAAAGTTATGCTTGGTCAAAGTTGAGTTGACTTTTCCAACAAAACCCTAATTTAGCAACTTTTGGGTTTTGATGAATTGTGAGCAATCCTTGATGAATCATGATCAACCCTTGATCAAATGATGAATAATACTTAAAAATGAGAATGTTGACCAAAAATCTTGAAGTTTGACTGTATGTGGGCCTCAGTTGACTTTTGCCCTAGCATAGTCGATTTTTAGGCCTTTAAGCAATTGACTGAGCAAACTTTCTCTGTAGGGCTTGAAATTTGACATGGATGATCTTTAGAATATATTAGGACAATGGTGAGAATTTGGGATCCCTTGGAATCAATTGTGGGGATGCAACATGAAACCCTAATTTGAGGTAGACTGCCTTAGGAGAGAGTTTGTCTGGTCAACCCTTGGATCTCCTTGAGCAACTTGAGGATCTTTCTTGAAATGTTTTGAGAAATATGGGAGGGATAATTTTGAGGTACAACACATAGCCCTGAAGCTAACCATGTCCTTAGAATTCATTTATATTGCTTGAGTTGTGAGAATTTTGAGTTTGAAATTGCTGAAAAATTATGTAAGATTTGGGCCAAACAAAATTCTCACTAATCTTTGATTCATAGTTTATGAAGTTTATATGGATGAATTTGTGTTGAAAAATAGAGCAAGTTTCATGTTTACATTTTTCTGATTTGGTTGAGAAATGAGGAAGAAGAAGCTGGCGCGAGATTAGGGATGAAGTGCAAAACTTACTTATATATGAAACAGAAAAATGTTAGAAGTAAAACTGCAGGATGAGTCCATGCATATCTCATATGAGTCGACTCATGTTAGTCACAAAACATGGTATGAGTTGATACAATGCATTATGTATCAATACTTATTGTTATCAATACATACTGTTATTAAGACATATTACAGAACTGACGACTCTGCTGGGGAGGAGATTTAAAAGTGGGGTTACCTTAGAGACTAGATCACATTTAAATTCTTTCATTGTTTGACTTGCTTGCTTTACTCTTAAAAGGGTGTTTGGGTTTTGTATAGATCCTCTACCTGGATCTGGGAACATTATTAGGTAAGTAGAAATATATTGTGGAGAATGTGCGGTGTAGACCGATATGGTTGAGATCATAGCTACATTAGTGTGACACATTTGTTGGTACCGGTATCTCTTGTGTTGAATCAAGGAGAATACGGGGCTGTTGTGTGGTGTCATAAAGCACTAACTGACCGTAGAACCTTTAGTTGAACAACTTGGCCATTAGGAAGTAGTGAAATAGCCGACTTTGGTGTAAAGCTGAAGATTGGTTAATACTCGATATTACACTCATTGAGATCGGACTTTCGGGATATTTTGGCTGCAAGAAAAGATTGATTATGCTAAAACAATGCCCGATGAAGAAAGATCAATGATATTGAGATTCCCTAGAACCCAGTTACTTTCTAGGATAGGTTGAACCAACTAAACTTCAAGAGGGTACTTACCTATGAAACCCATGCACATCTAAACCTAAGGTCCTTGTGTGCTTTGTTTGTAATTATTATCATGGAATCATAAATATCATAACATCATAAGCATTCTCACTAACCATTTCAAGGATTTAGGAATTTATCTTTGTTCTGTTTTGTAGGACATGGCTTCCACTTGTAGAAATACCATCCGAGTCAACTTCGTGAAAGTATCTCCTCAACTTCAAGAGTTAGCATCAAGGGTGCCTGGAGATTCTCCCTTTACCAAGAAATATGGTCGATTTCTGAACTTGGCTACGTCAAACTTCCAAGAAGAAATGATGTGTGTGTTCTTCCAATTCTTTGATCCTATGGATCATTGCTTTACCTTTCCCGACTACCAATTGGTGCCTACATTAGAAGAATTCTCTCAACTGCCAGGAGTGCCTGTGCTTGATCAAATACCATTCACTGGTTTAGAGGAAACTCCAAAGCCTGAAGTCATCGCCAAAGCCTTGTATTTGAATAGATCTGACATTATGGAAAATTGGGAAACAAGAAGTGGGGTTCAAGGTTTCTTAGCCAAGTTTCTGTTGGAGAAGGCTATTTTATTTTAGGAAGATATGGATTTCTAAGCTTTTGAAGATGTCTTGGCCCTTCTAATCTATGGTTTGGTTCTATTTCCAAATTTGGACCAACTCATAGATGTGAATGCCGTTAAGTTTTCTCTCTCTCGTAATCCCGTACCTACTTTGCTTGGAGACATTCTACATTGTTTCCACACTCGCACCATGAAGAAGAGGGGGAATCTTTTGTGTTGCATTCTACTGCTGTCTAGGTGGTTTATTTTGTACCTACCTTTATCAACATTGAAGAATGAACAAGGCTTGACATGGTCTCAAAGGATGATGTCACTCTCACACTCGGATATTCATTGGTGTTCCCGATCTTTGGAGGATATTACCATCATTGACCGTTGTAGGGAGTTCCCTAATGTCCCACTCTTGGGGATTAGGGGAGGTATTACCTATAAACCTTCTCTTGCATTACGACAGTTTGGGTATGTGTGAAGAGATGGTCCCCATGATGCGCTCGTCCAAGGTTTGGTATTCGACTACGAAGGCGATATCCAAGGCTATCGTTAAAGGTTCATACGAGCTTGGAGAATGGTAAACAAGGTGGATAGCAAGACCCTGGGGTATAAAAATTCCATCCCTCTTGATCCTTACCTCAAGTGGGTAAGAAATCATGCTCAAATTCTCGTGATGCCTTACCCAGCCATCCTACCTGTGTTTGTGGAGCCCATTGTTGATGGAGACACCCCTTACATTCTTCTTCATCCTAACATGCCTACCGACTTCGAGGAATTTCAAAGATTTTGGATTCAACTCAAAGGGGAACGAGATACCTTTGAAGCACAGTTCTACGCAAGCGAGAAGAAGGTTTTGGAGCTCACGATGCAACTTCATGAAGAACAAAGCCTGAATGCTTACATTGCACCAAAAAGGATGCGCCCATGGGAAGCTTGAGCATTTTTTTGTGTAACCTTTGTAAGCCCAAGAGGAATTTGTAATTCATGAACTTATTAATGCAATTAATGTTTGTTGTCTTCTCTTTGTCTAGAAAATTTAAATTCCATAAAATCCTTGAAAACATTGCATTCGCATAACATGCATCATATCATAAGCAGGTTTTCTGACACATGTTTCCTCATCTTTCTACTGTTTATTTCAGTACAAGATGGATCTCGAGCAAACTGTGAAGGACTTGCAGACTCAAAACTCTCAATTTCAAGAAACTCTGCTCAACTTAGCAAAGGGGCAGCAGGAAATGATGACACTTCTTGTCACTAAGAAGAAGACAAAGAAGAAAGTTGTAATTAACATGGGGAAGAGATTCAAAGACCCCGTTCGACAAGTTCAAGTTGAAGAAGACTCCTCCAAAGAGGATGAGAATCAAGATGAAGATGCTAGGAGCACCCGTGCTGGGGATGGAAATAATCAAATCTCTTAAGACGAAGATTATTTTGATGAGCAATATCCACCAGTCAACGACAAATATAAGCAACTAGAAGACATATTGAAAGTTGTGGAAATCCAAGTTGTGCCTGGCTTGGACTTTGGTGACTTGGGTTTGGTTCCTGGAATAGTCATTCCCCATAAATTCAAGATCCCCGCTTTTTCCAAGTATGGTGGTGTCTCATGTCCGAAGCTTCACCTAAGATCTTACATCCTTAAAATTCAGCCGTGTACCGCTGATAAGAAACTGTGGATGCACTTTTTTCAAGAAAGTCTAGTTGGGACGCAGTTGGAGTGGTTTTACCAATTGGAAGGAACTAACATCCATACTTGGGAGGATTTGGCCACTTCTTTTATTTCCAATATCAATATAACCCTGATCTTGCGCCAACTAGGGTGCAATTGCAAGGAATGACCATGGATACCAACGAGGGCTTCAAAGAATACGCTAAAAAATGGAGAGACCTGGCTGGCAGGGTGCAGCCACCTTTGATTAATAGGGAGTTGGTAGATATGTTTATGGGAATATTGATTGGACCATTTTTGAACTTACTGATTGAAAGTTCATTATCCAGATTCACTGAATTGATCTTGACTGGTGAGAGGGTTGAAAGCGGGATTAAAAGTGGGAAAATACCAAGGGCCTCCACCTTTGACGTTGTAAAAAAACCATTTGTTGGCAAAAAAGAGACTAATGTTGTATATTGTTGCACCCCAAAATTTGCCCTCCCATATTCATCAAGATTTGTCAAAATCAAGGTCACAAAATTCCTCAAGGGTTGTGCAGCTCAACTGTCTCCTATACAGTCAAAACTAGGGTTTGGGTTCTGATCAAGGAAAGGAAGTTTTCAAAGGCCCAATCAAGTCCCATATGCCTACAAAGATGGTCAAGTATCCTCATATCAAGTTTCAAGGCATTCAGCTCAAAATTGCACAGTCAAAACCCTAGATTGCACTACAGTCAACTGTAGGGGCAAAATGGTCATTTGACAGTCAAAAGTTCAAATTTTTGGTCAACATATCATTTTGAAGCCACAAACATCATTTGATCAATGCTTGATCATGATTCTCAAAATTTGGCTCAGAAATCATCAAAGATGCAAAAGTTGCTATATTTGGACAGCTGAAAAAGTCAACTGAAATTGACCAGGGCATAACTTTCACATGGATTATCAGAAAAATCCCATCCAAAGCTCATTTTGAAGAGAAAGACATTTCCTACAACTCATCTTCATATTCCAAGTCCAAGAAATGCTCTCACAAAAAGTTATCAATTTCAACATTATAGGTCATTTTCAAAAGTCAACAAAAAGTGACTTTAAGTCAAAGGCCATAACTTGAGATTGGTAAATCAAAATGACATGGGACCAAAGGCATTGGTTAAAGGACTCAAAGACCTTTCCAAAATGTCCAAGAACATGTGAAAAGCTTGAAAATTGAGCAAGTTATGCCTTGTGGAAGTTGGGAAATTTTTGGGAATTTTGAAAAGTCAACATTGATGCAAATGATCCAAAAATGCAAATGGGCCCATTTTTCTTCCAAGTTTCTTCATGCCAAGCCTATGCACGACCATTAGGCCCAAAGGGAAGTATTTTCTCATTTCTTAATTATTTATTTGAATTTATATCAATATTAATTCAATTAAATTATTTAAATAGGTGAAAAATATAAATTTGACCTAAACAAATCTTTTTATGCATGATTTGAACTTAATATTTCGTGCACATGCTAATATAGAAGGTTTTGGCTTGATTGAAACCTAATTGACACAAAAACCATGAAAAAAGATTCAAAAAGATATTAAGGAAATCAAATATTGAAAACAATGAATGCCTTGGATTTGGATCAATTTTTTCAACCTAATTGCTTCCTTACATATACAGGAATGTAAACCTAATCAAGGAGGACTGCAAGCTGCACTGAAAACTCCATTGCACTCTTGAAAAATTGCCATAAAAACTCAAATCTGAAAACGTTGTTAGAGGTGGTTTTAAGCTCTAATTCTCATACCTAAAGCTTGCTCGTGATTCACTGATCATATTCCAATCAATATCAACCACCAAAGCTCAAAGAATTGGGGTACAAAACTCAAGACATTCCATGGAAATTTCAAAATCGTATTCTATATTTTACGCATTTTCATGACATTCCATTGATTGATTCTTGTTCCTTATAATGTTCTGATGCTAACCATACCAATTAATTTCGTTTTTGAGCAATATATGTGATTTGGCCATGAACGAGATTTAGGGTTGCAGGTTTCTAGAATTAGGGCTTTTCGCCCAAGGAAAAATTACGCTTCCAGACTAGTGCCATTAGCTTAAGCGGGTTGAGACGAAGAAGATGGCCCCCTCGCGCTCAATTTATGAGCGTCGAGGGGCTAATCGCTATTTTCTTATAGGCCCTCTAAAACAACGCTCAGAAACCGTTGCCTTTGAGTTTGTGTTTCAGGCAAAGTGAGGAAGATGACTCCGTGTCCAAACGTGATTGGCGCATTTGAATTCTCGCGCCAGAAAGCCACTAACGCACTTGTTTCTTTTTTTATTATTTGTTTCGTATAATATAATAACATGTGCTTCATGACTCAGTTGGCAAATCACCAAGGCATTAACCTTCAAGACCTGGGTTCAAGTCCCAGGTCTGGCAAATTTCCATGTTATTTTTCAAAATAAAATTCTATGCTACGCTAACATCCAGGTACATCATATTCTCTCATCATCAAGCCACACACGTGTCCCAGACGACCAAATCAAAGGCATGGATTCTAGGAGCGCAATAAACATCAGTCAACGCATGATACACAAGCCAAAAAGTCAAACAAATGGCATGCTTATTGGGCCAGATTACCAGGCCTGTACCTCACAAATTGAAGTTACCCCCCCTGGTTTGCATTTTCTTTTCTTTTTATTTTTATTTTCATTCTTGTTTTAATTATTATTTTTATTACTGTCTATTTAATTAATTATTTTTTTAACAAAATATAAAAACATTACAAAAAATCAGAAAAAGGATAAAAACATAAAAAATATTTATTGTATTTATTTTCTTGTAAATAATTAATATGTAAATTATTTAGTTTAATTAGTTTTTTTAACTTTAATTCCTTTTTAATAAAAATCCAAAAAATATAGAACTAGGCTAACTAATAAGTTTTCTCCCTTCTAATTTTCTTTTTAGCAATAATAATTATTTATTTATTTTCCTATTTAAATTGTACATAACTAAATTAGGGTTTAATGTAGATTATATTTTAATTCTTTCATAATAAATAAAAATATTAGAATTAGGGTTTGCCTTTTAATTTAATTTCAATTAACTCCTTTTTCTCATTAAATCTTAAAATATACAAAAACACCAAAAACATTTAATTTTTTTATTTTTAATTCCTTATTAAAGTTAATCTTGTTTTTTTGCAAAAAAAGGGGTCCAACGCCCATTGTTTTTAATTATTTAATTTGCGCATTTATTTTATGTCATTTATTATAATTTTGTATCTCTCCCAAAGCATTGTAATTTAAAATTCTCGCACATTTATTTATCGCTTTATTTATTTTCCGCTAAATCGGGTCCGGTTTAATTTTGGCGATGTGGACCCGCGCCATTTGTAATAGCCTTAGATTTATTTTTCGCAAACTTTATAACTGTTAAATATGCATGCAAGAATGAATGGCCCTAATTAAAATCAAGCGTAGATCACAAATAAACATGACAAGACAGATAACTGAAACATGACACACAATTCGCACACACCACCCCTAGGGTACGCCTCACTGTTGCCTTTCGAAAGGTGATCGTCGAGTAGAGGATGTCTTAGTAAGTCCTCATGATCCGGGAACCTGGCATGAGGGTAGCTTCTAAGGTGTCTTCCCATTGCTCTGGTGATCACCATGTCCCGAACCTCGAATTGACCCGAACACCTCCAACGGTGGTGCTACCTACCTCTCAATGGTGGGATGGCACTACTTTAAAGGACATTTACACAGATAAATTCCTTAGGGTAGGTAGACGACTCATGGATACTGGCTCTCTTCAAAACAAAAATTCAAAGACTTTTCACACCAACACTTTTTCAAAAGCTTTCAAAGCAAATTTTTCAAACACTCTGACGTACGAGTCGAACTGAAATTTTTCAAAGAAACTTTGTTAACCCACATTGAAAAGCAAGCAAACAATTTTGAAAACACAATGAGCAAGTATCTAAGAGCCCATGGATAACCATGGATAGAAAGGGTGCTAACACCTTCCCTTTCTATAATCTACCTCCCGAACCGAGAGCAATCTCTTTAAGGAATTTTTCTGTGCTTTTGTCCTTTCCATTTGGAGAAAATAAAAGACGGTGGCGACTCTTGCTACCGCGACATTTCGCGAACCAGCGTTAAACAGTCAGTTCCAGATCCACCGATCACAGAACTGGCGACTCTGCTGGGGATACCTTTATAAAGTGAGGTGTACCTTAGGGCTAGGTCATAACTATGTTTTCAATTGTCTTCTTTGCTTGCTTTATTATTGTGGGTTGCTTGGGAGTTCTATAGATCCTAACCCGGATCTGGGGGATACCTTCTTAGAAAGTAGCAACAAGGCTGTGAGGGAACTGTGCGGGGTATACCGACATGGTTGAAACAGTCTGCTACGTTGATGTGGCACTTTGGTGTGTACCGGTAACCCTTGAGTTCAGTCAAGGAGAGTACGGGGCCTCCGCGTGGTGTCATGAAGCATCAACAGACCTTAGGAACCTTAATTGAACTATCTTGGCCTCTTTAGGGTAGTGAGATAACTGACTTTGGTGCAGTCCGAGGTTGGTTGATACTCGATACTACACTCAATTGAGGGTTGCTTTCCTGGAATATTTCGGTCGCCAGTTCAGTGGCTAAATCGGAACGATGAACAATGAAAGCAATCCCGTGATATTGGGATCCTTAGAACCCGGTTACTTCTAATAGGACAGGTTGAGCCCACCAACTTCAAGAGGGTACTACCCAGACCCCATGCTGGCTTAAACCCTAAGGGTTTCTCTTGTGTGACTTGTGTGCCTTTGTACTTGCCTACTTGCATGCTTGTTAGCTGACACATGAACTACTTGCAGGTTTTGTTTATAGTCCTTAACTAGGACTCATGACAAGGTTTACCAAATTTCTTGCAGGTTTTGTTTATAGTCCTTAACTAGGACTCATGACAGGGTTTACCAAATTTCTTGTAGGTTTTGTTTATAGTCCTTAACTGGGACTTATAACAGGGTTTACTAGATCTCTTGCAGGTTTTGTTTATAGCCCTTAATTGGGACTCATAACAAAGTATACTGAATTTCTTGCAGGGTTTGTTTATAGTCCTTAATTGGGACTCATAACATGGTTTACCTACACCACCCCATGCATAGCATGACATCATACCATTGCATACCATTGCATACATCCTAATCCATTTCGAGGATCTCAAGGGCTTGTGATGCAGGTCATGATGAACCAACTGTCCAGCAAGGGGCAAAGAGGATTTATTTTCCTCTAACCAAGGTTGTCAGGGGCTATGACCCACTGGATATGGTGAGCCTTTGACCCTTGGAGAAGAATTCTCAACAACAGGGGTTTCTTTCCATCAAGCTACAAATTCAAATGCTAACAAATTTTCTTGTTTACCCCGCGAGGTCCTTGAAAACATTGCATGCATATCATACATCTCATTGCATTGCAGGTACCCCTTTGACAGGCTGCTTACCCTTCTTTGCTGTTTATTTCAGCCGATCACCATGAATCCTGAATCATCAGCCGAGCAGACTATCAAGGACCTCCAGGCTCAGAATGCCCAGTTCCAAGAGCTGATAATGAATCTGACCCAGGGGCAGCAAGATCTGAAGGCTTTGCTCTTGAAGAAAGACAAGAAGAAGAAGAGGACTGTCCTGTTCAGCCCTAGGCGCAGATCTGGGAATACACCGCAGACTGAAACTGAGAGGACAACCCCATCTGTGAGGGAAAGCAGTCATCATGAGAGAGAGGTTCCCAGTCCAGTGGTCTCCAATAACGAGACAGATTTCGACGAAGAGCAGTACCCTCCTGCTGATGACAGATATAAGCAACTGGAGGACAGAATGAAAGCTATGGAGGTTCAACAGGTACCTGGGCTGGATTTCGGAGATCTGGGTTTGTCAACCGGTGTGATCATCCCCCATAAGTTCAAAGCACCATCCTTTACTAAGTATGACGGGGCGTCTTGCCCCAAGCTGCATCTAAGGTCCTATGTTCGGAAGATTCAGCCATATACGGTGGACAAGAATTTATGGATCCACTTCTTCCAGGAGAGTCTTTCAGGGACTCATCTCGAATGGTTCTATCAGCTGGATGGGACCAAGGTTCGTAACTGGGAGGAGTTGGCTACTGCTTTCTACAAGCAGTATCAATATAATGCCGACCTTGCTCCTACGCGTACCCAACTCCAGGGTATGTCGTTAGGGTCAAGTGAAGGTTTTAAAGAATATGCGCAGAAATGGAGGGATCTTGCTGGAAGGGTACAACCACCTCTGACTGATCGGGAACTTGTGGATATGTTCTTGGGGACCTTGTCTGGTCCATTTTATAACCACCTGATTGGGAATTCGTCTGCTGGGTTCACAGATCTTATCTTGACTGGAGAGCGAATTGAAGCTGGTATCCGGTCTGGGAAAATTCAAGAGGCTGCACCTTCTGATAGAAAGCCTCATCATGGAAAGAAAGAATCCAATGCTGTGCACGGTAAAAAGAGCCGTCAGGAGGCAGGGGCAATCCAGATCTCCAACCCCGGGCCTGCTCAACAAGGACAGGGGCAGCAGCGCAAGGAGAAACGGCAGTACACCAAACTCAACATGTCGCTGGATCAAGCACTGCAACAACTGTTGAAGACAGGGCTGATCACCTTAAGGGCTCCTCTTCGGAATCCGAACACTTCTGCACCCAACTATCATCCCAATGATAGGTGCGCATATCATTCAGATAGCCCGGGGCATACTACAGACAATTGCTGGCCTCTCAAGAACAAGATCCAAGATATGATCGACGCTGGAGAGATTCAGTTTGAAGTGCCAGAGACTCCGAACATAGTCGCTGCTCCGTTGCCCAATCATTGAAGCCTTTTGTTTATTTGAATATTTTGAGTTGTACTTTTCTTTGCTTATACAAACAATTAATGTCATAGCAAACTCTTTTATTCTATTAATGCATCGCATATGTCTGTTTTGGAAATTAATACAATTATTTTCATTATGTTCAAATATCTTTTCATATTTTTTCTGATGTCAACTCTCGGTTAATAATTCTAAGCCTCTTGAGGGAGGATGACGAAAACGATACCACGATCTCTACAATATGCTTTTAAACAAACCCCGCTGATGAAGTACAGGCATTGTTTCAATTCCCAAACACTGGAGTTATAAGGATGATAATCCCTCGTCAACCCATCAGAGCCAAAGAAGTAGGAGTTTTTATTTTCAAAAATCAAAACCCTTAATCATAACCCGGGGCAGGGTAGTCTTCTCAGTTGATCCAAGTGCATAACGAATGGTACCGAAGAGATCTTTTACAAAACGAACAAAGACAGTGATGGTTCAGAACAACCAAAAGGACAGGCAGTCATCATCAAAATTCATAAATGAAAAGCCCAAAAAGTCTAAGCCTACAAAGGGGACTTATGAAACTGGGGCATCCCGCTGACTGTAATTCCAAATAAGGAAACAGTTCAGGCAAAAAAGAAAGGGATAACAAAAAGCAAGAAAGAGGTCTCACAAACCCTCAACAAAGACAAAGGAGGACTGCCTATTCAAATAAACGTTCAACATCTGAACCATTATTGGAACATCAAAGCAAAGACTCAAACAAGGTCTAACGCACGATCAGCTGAGTTTAGGTTTGGAGAACATCACGAAGAGCGGGTGGGTACAAATAAAATTTGAGCCTTTATCCTTTGTTTCTTAAACCGTGAACCAAGCCACGTTATAACCCTCAAAAGTCCTAGCTGAAGCATGGGTTAGTTCGAAAGCATACTGTTACGAAAGGTATCCCGACTCCTTAAGGCCTACGGTAAATACGGAGTCGACATCACGTTTTACAAACAATCATTTGTTTCATGAAAAAGAATGCATTTTCAAAATCCTTGAGACAGACATAAGCTTTGCATTTTTAACATAACTTTGTTTGCATATGACTTTTTGTTTGAACAGCCTAGTAATTCACACGACGAAAGTCTAATGAACAAAAGTATCTCCAATCAAGGGGCATGGCATGATTATTGTCCACCATCTGGGGCAGTCCAATCAAGATTCGGAGAATCTCTCAAAAGGCCAAATAGCCTGGGGCAAGTCTCCGCCTGAGTTACTTGGGGCATTCCAACAACGAATCTTGCACGATCAGACACCTTCTGGCAATATGGCAACACAAGCAGCCAGGGACACCTCCCTGCATTCTAAGAGCGTGGACACAGTCGAAAGATACTACGCAAAATCAAAGACCCGCTAGGTCGACGTACCTAGGCAAAAATAAGGGCTTCCCGGCGAACCAAAAGGGTTCGGGCAAAATGAAGGGATGAAATGAGAAAAAATCTGTACACCCGGCAAGTCGAAAACCTGAAAAGGCGGCTTGGGCAAAAAGGGGTATCCCGGTGGACTGAAAACCCGAAAGGGCGGTCCAGGCAAAAGTTAGGGATTAAAGCGTACGACTATGTCCCGTCATCTTATCATCTGTCCACCAGAAGAAGGTTTGACCCTCAACAACTATCAGCACTTCACAGGTCCCCCATAGAAACAGGGGCAATAGAGGGCGGTCTAAGCAATCTGATTGTTCTATCCTCCAAGGTGTCAGGGTAGGTCCCGTGAAAGAATGTAACCAATACAGTTCAAAACCTCCCCAGGAGAGTCCAGTCCAGTTTCCCCAAGAAAGTTGGAATCCATCTCCCCAAGCAATAAGCGTACCCCCAGTAGATTCTGGAAGCTTATCCCCTAGCGGGGCACGAACGCGTCGTCCGGCTTGAGTTAAAGAGTTATTTCCTTAACAGGATATAACTGGGTTATCCTCAGCCAAAAGCCACGGAAAGGGCGTCGTCGACAGAATCTTCTTATCCCCAGCGAAGTCCATTCATACTTCCAATACAGCAAGGTATCCTCAGCGAGTCATCCTCAACAATTCAGCAAAAGCATCTCCCCACAGAGTATTTCTTCCCAACATGGTCGCTAGAATATCTTTTTCTCCCCGCAGAATCCTCCATTCGCCAAGTCTATTCCCCAACGGAGTTATCTTCGTCTATTGGAATTCTTGCAACGATTCTTCAACATCAGCCCAGGATACGACTTCCCGGCACCCGTCAAGGATTTATTTTCTTAGACAAACATACATTCATAAAACGTCACATACATCATTATAGCATGCATATGCATCATGCTACAAGAATCTCATTAATTTTGAAAACATACCGTTCATGCATCATGATTTTGCATACAATTATGTTTTACCTTTTCAGGAAAAAGATCAATACTAAAATGACTACTATCAACTATCGCAATTCATTCTTGATATAGTTTCAGATGTGAACCAGAGATGGTGACGTTCTGATGCTGCTTCCAGATTTCCTTCTCGATATAGTTTCAGATATGATCCAGATGTGGTGACGTTCTGACGCTGCTTCCAGAATTCCTTCTAGATATAGTTTCAGATATGATCCAGATATGGTGACGTTCTGACGCTGCTTCCAGAATTCCTTCTAGATATAGTTTCAGATATGATCCAGATATGGTGACGTTCTGATGCTGCTTCCAGATTCCCTTCTAGATATAGTTTCAGATGTAAACCCAACGATGGTGACGTTCTGATACTGCTTCCAGAAGTCCTTTTTAGATGTTTCCCTCTCCGACGATGAGTGTGAGGTGATATTCTCCCTATGGTTCCCTCTCCAGCGGTGTGTGAGGTAGTAATTCCTTTTTCAAGATATTCCCCTCCCCGACGATGAGTGAGAGGTGATATTCTCCCTATGGTTCCCTCTCCAACGGTGTGTGAGGTGGTAATTCCTTTTCAGATGTTTCCCTCTCCGACGATGAGTGTGAGGTGATCATTCCTTTCAGACTATAATTGCCTATGGTTCTCTTCCCGATATTGCAAAGATGGTAGTTCCCGCCAAGATTTTTCTCAACGAGCGTTGTTGAAGTTAAAATCACACAAGGTTCTCTTACCATTCATGCTAAGACAATAACCATCCCTGGTTCATTCATCAGCGTTTGAAGCTCCAGATTCAGCTCCTGTAACCAGTCAGGATACGTCTATACCAAGCATCTAAAATCAGCTCCTGCAACGTGTCAGGTACTCATTTTTCTTTTGCAGGTATGCAGGTTCTCGCTAAGGAATCTCCTATGCGATCAACCTCCAGATGGCATCTATAAGCCCATCATCCTATCCAGCAATCTCCAAATGGCATCTATAAGCCCATTCCCCCATCACACTACTATGTGAGCGCAAATTTCTGGGCACTCTAGTGTCCAATCATCTTCTACCCTCGGATTACGAAAGGCACGTCAGCCAATCTGCATCCTCAGGTCTAAGAAGATTGAACAGGGGCAACTGTTGCACCCCAAAATTTTCCCTCCCATATTCATCAAGATTTGTCAAAATCAAGGTCACAAAATTCCTCAAGGGTTGTGCAGCTCAACTGTCTCCTATACAGTCAAAACTAGGGTTTGGGTTCTGATCAAGGAAAGGAAGTTTTCAAAGGCCCAATCAAGTCCCATATGCCTACAAAGATGGTCAAGTATCCTCATATCAAGTTTCAAGGCATTCAGCTCAAAATTGCACAGTCAAAACCCTAGATTGCACTACAGTCAACTGTAGGGGCAAAATGGTCATTTGACAGTCAAAAGTTCAAATTTTTGGTCAACATATCATTTTGAAGCCACAAACATCATTTGATCAATGCTTGATCATGATTCTCAAAATTTGGCTCAGAAATCATCAAAGATGCAAAAGTTGCTATATTTGGACAGCTGAAAAAGTCAACTGAAATTGACCAGGGCATAACTTTCACATGGATTATCAGAAAAATCCCATCCAAAGCTCATTTTGAAGAGAAAGACATTTCCTACAACTCATCTTCATATTCCAAGTCCAAGAAATGCTCTCACAAAAAGTTATCAATTTCAACATTATAGGTCATTTTCAAAAGTCAACAAAAAGTGACTTTAAGTCAAAGGCCATAACTTGAGATTGGTAAATCAAAATGACATGGGACCAAAGGCATTGGTTAAAGGACTCAAAGACCTTTCCAAAATGTCCAAGAACATGTGAAAAGCTTGAAAATTGAGCAAGTTATGCCTTGTGGAAGTTGGGAAATTTTTGGGAATTTTGAAAAGTCAACATTGATGCAAATGATCCAAAAATGCAAATGGGCCCATTTTTCTTCCAAGTTTCTTCATGCCAAGCCTATGCACGACCATTAGGCCCAAAGGGAAGTATTTTCTCATTTCTTAATTATTTATTTGAATTTATATCAATATTAATTCAATTAAATTATTTAAATAGGTGAAAAATATAAATTTGACCTAAACAAATCTTTTTATGCATGATTTGAACTTAATATTTCGTGCACATGCTAATATAGAAGGTTTTGGCTTGATTGAAACCTAATTGACACAAAAACCATGAAAAAAGATTCAAAAAGATATTAAGGAAATCAAATATTGAAAACAATGAATGCCTTGGATTTGGATCAATTTTTTCAACCTAATTGCTTCCTTACATATACAGGAATGTAAACCTAATCAAGGAGGACTGCAAGCTGCACTGAAAACTCCATTGCACTCTTGAAAAATTGCCATAAAAACTCAAATCTGAAAACGTTGTTAGAGGTGGTTTTAAGCTCTAATTCTCATACCTAAAGCTTGCTCGTGATTCACTGATCATATTCCAATCAATATCAACCACCAAAGCTCAAAGAATTGGGGTACAAAACTCAAGACATTCCATGGAAATTTCAAAATCGTATTCTATATTTTACGCATTTTCATGACATTCCATTGATTGATTCTTGTTCCTTATAATGTTCTGATGCTAACCATACCAATTAATTTCGTTTTTGAGCAATATATGTGATTTGGCCATGAACGAGATTTAGGGTTGCAGGTTTCTAGAATTAGGGCTTTTCGCCCAAGGAAAAATTACGCTTCCAGACTAGTGCCATTAGCTTAAGCGGGTTGAGACGAAGAAGATGGCCCCCTCGCGCTCAATTTATGAGCGTCGAGGGGCTAATCGTTATTTTCTTATAGGCCCTCTAAAACAACGCTCAGAAACCGTTGCCTTTGAGTTTGTGTTTCAGGCAAAGTGAGGAAGATGACTCCGTGTCCAAACGTGATTGGCGCATTTGAATTCTCGCGCCAGAAAGCCACTAACGCACTTGTTTCTTTTTTTATTATTTGTTTCGTATAATATAATAACATGTGCTTCATGACTCAGTTGGCAAATCACCAAGGCATTAACCTTCAAGACCTGGGTTCAAGTCCCAGGTCTGGCAAATTTCCATGTTATTTTTCAAAATAAAATTCTATGCTACGCTAACATCCAGGTACATCATATTCTCTCATCATCAAGCCACACACGTGTCCCAGACGACCAAATCAAAGGCATGGATTCTAGGAGCGCAATAAACATCAGTCAACGCATGATACACAAGCCAAAAAGTCAAACAAATGGCATGCTTATTGGGCCAGATTACCAGGCCTGTACCTCACAAATTGAAGTTACCCCCCCCTGGTTTGCATTTTCTTTTCTTTTTATTTTTATTTTCATTCTTGTTTTAATTATTATTTTTATTACTGTCTATTTAATTAATTATTTTTTTAACAAAATATAAAAACATTACAAAAAATCAGAAAAAGGATAAAAACATAAAAAATATTTATTGTATTTATTTTCTTGTAAATAATTAATATGTAAATTATTTAGTTTAATTAGTTTTTTTAACTTTAATTCCTTTTTAATAAAAATCCAAAAAATATAGAACTAGGCTAACTAATAAGTTTTCTCCCTTCTAATTTTCTTTTTAGCAATAATAATTATTTATTTATTTTCCTATTTAAATTGTACATAACTAAATTAGGGTTTAATGTAGATTATATTTTAATTCTTTCATAATAAATAAAAATATTAGAATTAGGGTTTGCCTTTTAATTTAATTTCAATTAACTCCTTTTTCTCATTAAATCTTAAAATATACAAAAACACCAAAAACATTTAATTTTTTTATTTTTAATTCCTTATTAAAGTTAATCTTGTTTTTTTGCAAAAAAAGGGGTCCAACGCCCATTGTTTTTAATTATTTAATTTGCGCATTTATTTTATGTCATTTATTATAATTTTGTATCTCTCCCAAAGCATTGTAATTTAAAATTCTCGCACTTTTATTTATCGCTTTATTTATTTTCCGCTAAATCGGGTCCGGTTTAATTTTGGCGATGTGGACCCGCGCCATTTGTAATAGCCTTAGATTTATTTTTCGCAAACTTTATAACTGTTAAATATGCATGCAAGAATGAATGGCCCTAATTAAAATCAAGCGTAGATCACAAATAAACATGACAAGACAGATAACTGAAACATGACACACAATTCGCACACACCACCCCTAGGGTACGCCTCACTGTTGCCTTTCGAAAGGTGATCGTCGAGTAGAGGATGTCTTAGTAAGTCCTCATGATCCGGGAACCTGGCATGAGGGTAGCTTCTAAGGTGTCTTCCCATTGCTCTGGTGATCACCATGTCCCGAACCTCGAATTGACCCGAACACCTCCAACGGTGGTGCTACCTACCTCTCAATGGTGGGATGGCACTACTTTAAAGGACATTTACACAGACAAATTCCTTAGGGTAGGTAGACGACTCATGGATACTGGCTCTCTTCAAAACAAAAATTCAAAGACTTTTCACACCAACACTTTTTCAAAAGCTTTCAAAGCAAATTTTTCAAACACTCTGACGTACGAGTCGAACTGAAATTTTTCAAAGAAACTTTGTTAACCCACATTGAAAAGCAAGCAAACAATTTTGAAAACACAATGAGCAAGTATCTAAGAGCCCATGGATAACCATGGATAGAAAGGGTGCTAACACCTTCCCTTTCTATAATCTACCTCCCGAACCGAGAGCAATCTCTTTAAGGAATTTTTCTGTGCTTTTGTCCTTTCCATTTGGAGAAAATAAAAGACGGTGGCGACTCTTGCTACCGCGACATTTCGCGAACCAGCGTTAAACAGTCAGTTCCAGATCCACCGATCACATATATGGATCAAGAAGCCATACTAAGAATGACTGCCATCATTCAGTAGGGGCAATATTAATTTCCAATCCTACACCTACTCAACAACAAGGGAATAGGCGAAGGACGAAGTTTAAAGAAAGGTTGTATACTAAGATCAATATGTCACTATCTCAAGCATTGCAGCACTTACTAAAAGCGGAGCTGGTTACATTGAGGGATCCTCCCCAAAACCTTGATACCTCCTATCCTAAATACAACCCCAATTCCAAATGCTCTTACTACTCAAACATCCCCGAAAGTGATACCAATGACTGTTGGTCTCTAAAGAACAAAATCCAAGACATAATTGATAACAAGACAATTGAATTCGACCCTCCGCCAACTCCAAATGTGATCACCACACCCATGCCAAGTCATGGTAGGGGTTTCAATGCTATTTAAGATGCCTCTTTTGTTGCCTCCATCAATGAATTAACCACTCCTTTGAATATTATTAAAGAGAATTTATTGAAAGCCATAGTATTCCCTGGCTTCCTTGAAGACTTTTACTATTGTGCTGTGCAAATTAATGGATGTAAATGGCTGAAGAAAGGTGTCCAACACCTGATGGATAACCATGAGATTCTATTTAAAAGAACCCCATCTATGAAAAGTTTGACCCAAAGTGTATTTCAAGAATTTGAAGACGTGTTCATCATTACTATCTCCAACAAACCTATTAGGATCACCTTCAAAGGTCCTATTAGGATTCCCGTTGAACCAAGAGTATTACAAGCACCATTAATTATCACTACACCGGGGCCAATCCCCTGCTCTTCCGATAAATTGTGCCTTGGAACTACGGGGCGGAAGTGTATTATCATGACATCAAACAAGAGCCATGGATCGCTGAAGATGAGAATGCTGAAGTTACAAACATTGATGGATCAAGTAAAGTTACTAGGACAGGAAGGATTTTCTCTCCAGAGATCTCACCTCCGACAACCACAACTACACTCATTCGTATTACTGTTGATAAACCTAGTACTGATGCTAGAGTAAAGGAAAAAATGATTGAGCCTGCTCGGACGGAGGCGCCCACAAAAGATATTATGATCGGTGGAAATAGAACTGACTATTTTTTAAGCTGGTTCGCGAAATGTCGCCGTAAGCAAGAGTCGCCATCGTCTTTTATTTTCTCCAACAAGGAAAGGACAAAAGCACATCAAAATTCCTTTTCGAGATGTTTCTCGGTTCGGGAGGTAGATTATAGAAAGGGAAGGTGTTAGCACTCTTTCTATCCGTGGTTATCCACGGGCTCTTAGGTAATTGCTCTTATGTTTTCAAAAGATGTTTGCTTTTCAAGTGTGAGTGGGTTTTGAAAAAAGTTTCGTTTGAAAAATTTCTGAGTAACTCTTGTATCTGTCCTCAAGAGTGTATGAAAAATTTGTTTGAAAACCTTTTTGAAAGTGTCAGTGTGAAAAGATGTTTTGTTTGTTTGAAAGAGAAAGTACCCATGATAATCTACCTACTCTAAGGAATTAGGCTGTGTAAGAGTCCTTTAGATAGTGCTATCCCACCATTGAGAGGTAGGTAGCACCATCGTTGGAGGTATTCGGGTCAATTTGATTATAGGGACAGTGTGGTCACCAAAGCAATAGTAGGACACCTTAGAAGTAACCCTAATGTCCTAGATCCTTTTTTTTTATCCGAGGCAACCGTTTCGAGGCAACTGGATCTTAGACAGGAGGGCGACCTCTAAAACACCCTATACTTGACGACCACGTTCGAGGCAACCAGTGAGGCGTACCCTAGGAGTGGCATGTGCATGTGTGTTGTTTTTAGGTTAAGGTTTATCTTTGATCATGCATTTGTGAGCTACGGATTAATTTTATTTGGCATACAGTCTTGCAGGCATAATTAACAGTTAAGAGTGTGGAAAATAAAGTGCGGAAATATGAATCTACGCTATTACAAGGCGCGGGTCTATACATCGCCAAAAACAAAAACCCGTTTTGAAATAAAGTGCGGAAAGTAAAGAAAGCGGTAAATCCTAATTACTATTACATCCTTTGAGCAGATACATAAATAATCAAGAATAATGATAATGCGCGAAAGAAATTAAATCAGACCGTCCTAGGGTTTTGACCCTTTTGAGAAATAAAGAAATTTTTAGTCCCTTTTTGCAATTAATTAAACATTAAACCTAGTACTAATTAATTATTTAATTAAAAAAAAGAAATGTTTTTTGTGTTTTATGTTTTTTTTTTAAATAAAAATAAAGAAGTTAAAAGTCAAAAGAAACCCTAATTCTAAGTTTATTTTATTAAAAAAAGAATCAAAATTGAACCTAATTTAAACTAATTAATTTGTTAGTATTTTATTTACAAGAAAAAGTCCTTTTTTATGTTTTTATGTTTTTTGATGAAAATAAAAAGAAAAAGAATTAAAAAGTTAGTAAACAAAACCCTAATTCTAAACTAATTTTATTTATTGTAAAAAGAAATTAAAATTACCTAATTAAACTAATGAATTTGTTTACATTTTATTCACAAAAATAATAGTTAATAGTAAAATTAGTAATTAATAAAATATTTACAAATTTTTTTATCTCTGAATTTATTATAAAAAATTAGTTTATTGGTTAATAATAATAATGATAATAATTAAAAAAGAAATTATAAGGAAAAGAAAATAAAAAAGTAACAAAACCATGGGGGGTAATGACCCATTAAGGAGGTTTGGTGAAGCAATTTGTCCCAATAATGATCAAGTCCTTGCTGACTTTCCGGATTCTCAAGAACGCTTGTTGACTGGGAGCATGGTGCTCCTCACCTTTTGGCCTTTGGATGGACGCTTGAGACACTTGGCATGCTGATCTGTGAGGGTATATGGTGGAATCCTTGACAAGCGCTGCATATGAAGATGTTATGAAAAATAATATTGAGATTTGGGTGGACCTGGGAATCGAACCCAGGTCCCAATGATGCACAGATGCCTCACCAACCACTAGGCCACTTGAACGCGTTTGATATTATAATACAAACTGATCATTATATTAGAAAGTCAGGCAATATGCTTCATCAAAAGAAAACGCGGGTTTATTTCAAATGCTCCAATCACTTAATAACACGTAATCATCTTCTTCATCAAACCTGCAAAAAAACAAAACAAATAGCGGGGGTTTTAAACCCCCACAATCTGCAATGAGAGAAAATAACGAATAGAACTGTGCATTATATAAATAGGGCGCGAGCATGGTGTTGAATTCGTCTTGTCATTCTGAGTTCAACCATGGGTATCATTGGTTCTGATTTTACTTATGCTGTAAAGCCCTAAATTGAGAGCTTTGAAAACCTAGAATTCGTCCATGGTAGTTTATGTTTCAGGGAACCATAATGCAATTAACCTATATCATCAGCTTCAGAAAGGTCATAACAATGCAAAGCAATAATTATATCATGTTAAATATGCAAGAATTATGAGTTTTGATTCTAGAGAAATTAGGCAAACCATGTGACTGAAGTGAGTGATTCTTTGAGTGTTAGAGCTTGTTTGTGATTGCAATAGGTTCCTGAGTGTCCCAGCAACGTGTTGGAATCTTTAAATCTCCTTGAAAGGGCCTGGAAAGGAAAATTCAGTTTTAAGCTTTCTTGGAATTTTTTCAATTTGATAAGGGTTCTTTGAAGCAGTTTTGCACGTCCATGGAATTAGGTTTGACTTCAGCATATATAGTACAATAGAATTAGGGTAAATCTTGCACAAGAAATCCTTTGAATTCATGTTTTCAATATTTGATTTCAATCAAATCTTTTTGCATATTTTTGATTGATAAAGCTTGCCAAACATGGAGTTTTTTGCCTCTTTGATGGATGCACGAAATTGCCAGCTTGCCCTGATCTTATTTGCTTCACAAAAGATTTGAAAAACATATCTTTTGAATTTTCCTACAATTAAATTAATTAAATGAATTATTAATCAATTAAAAATCCATATAATTAATAAAAATAAGAAAATAATTCAAATTAATCTCAATTGGTCGTGCATAGGCCTTGGGCAATGTTTCAAGAAAGAATTTGAGGCCCATTAGCAAAAATGAGGTGTTTTAGGCAAAGTTGACTTTTGCAAATTCCCAAAAATTTCCCAACTTCTCCAATCCATATTTTGCTCAATTGTGAAGCTATGAACATGTTCTTGGACATTTTGGAGAGGTCTTGAAGTCCTCTAACCAATGCCTTTGGTCCCATGTCATTTTGATTTACCAATCTCAAGTTATGGTCTTTGACTTAAAGTGCCTTTTTGTTGACTTTTGAAAATGACCTATAATGTAGAAATTGATAACTTTTTATGAGAGCATTTCTTGGACTTGGAATGTGAAGAGGAGTTGTAGGAAATGTCATCCCCTTCAAAATGAGCATTGGATGGGATTTTTCTGATGAACCATGAAAAAGTTATGCCTTGGTCAAGTTACAGTTGACTTTTCAGCTGTCCCAAAATAGAAAGTTTTGCATCTTGATGATTTCTGAGCCATTCTTGTGGAATCATGATCAAGACTTGATCAAATGATTATTGTGGCTTCAAAATAATATGTTGACCAAAAATTCTGACTTTTGACTGTAAAATGACCATTTGCCCCTACAGTTGATTGTGAAGCAGGCAGGACTTTTGACTGTGCAACTTGACCCTGTGAGTCTTGAAACTTGCCATGTAGATGCTTGAGGATATGTGTTGGCCTATGGGACTTGATTTTACCATTGAAAACCTCAAATTCACTGAAGGAACCAAAACCCTAATTTTGACTGGCTTAGGAGATGTTGGGACTGTTCAACCCTTGAGTAGACTTGAGCAAATTGAGATGATGCTTGTCAAAACTTTGAAGAATATGGGAGGGCAAATTTTGGGGTACAACAGTTGCCCCTGTTCAATCTTCTTAGACCTGAGGATGTAGATTGGCTTGCGTGCCTTTCGTGATCCGAAGGTGGAAGATGATTGAACACTAAAGTGCCCAGAAATTTGCACTCATATAGTGGAGTATCAGCAATGTGATGTCGGGAATGGGCTTACAGATGCCATTTGGAAAGATGGTGGATAGGGGGATGGGCTTATAGATGCCATCTGGAGATGTGACAGAACCTTGTCGGGAATGGGCTTATAGATGCCATTTGGAGACTGTTAGCAGGTGGATGGGCTTATAGATGCCATCAGGAGGTGTCGATCGCGTAAGAGATTCCTTAGCGAGAACTTGCGTAGTTTAAGAAAGAAAGATAATTTCCTGGCCTGTTACAGGTGTTGATCTTCAAACTCTTCATGCAGATATGCCCTGGCTAGATACAAGTATCGAATCTACAATTAATCGCTCATAGATATGCCCTGGCTAGATACAGGTATCGAATCTGGAACTTCAAAAGGTTGCTTACAGACGTGCCCTGGCTGGATACAGGTATCGAATCTACAAACAATCACAGATATGCCCTGGCTGGATACAGGAATCGAATCTCTAAACTCTTCATGCAGACATGCCCTGGCTAGATACAGGTGTCGAATCTACAATCAGTCACTCACAGATATACCCTGGCTAGATACAGGAAACGAATCTGGAATTAGTCGTCTACAGATATGCCCTGGCTGGATACAGGAATCGAATCTCTAAACTCTTCATGCAGACATGCCCTGGCTAGATACAAGTGTCGAATCTACAATCAGTCACTCACAGATATGCCCTTGCTAGATACAGGAATCGAATCTGGAATTGGTCGTCTACAGATATGCCCTGGCTGGATACAGGAATCGAATCTCTAAACTCTTCATGCAGACATGCCCTGGCCGGATACAGAAATCGAATCTACAATCAAATACTCACAGATATTCCCTGGCTAGATACAGGTATCGAATCTGGAATTAATCGCTCTCAGATATGCCCTGGCTAGATACAGGAATCGAATCTCTAAACTCTTCATGCAGACATGCCCTGGCTGGATACAGGTATCGAATCTACAATCAGATACTCACAGATATGCCCTGGCTAGATACAGGTATCGAATCTGGAATTAATCGCTCTTAGATATGCCCTGGCTAGATACAGGTATCGAATCCGGAATTGCGACAGTTAATAGTAATCATCTTTGGATTGACCTTTTTCCTGAAAAGGCAAAACATCAGTCGTATGCAATGTCATGATGCATGAACTCCATAATTTCAAGATGTTCTCAAAAATAAATGAGATTTGTGTTGTATGATGCGTATGCATGCTATAATGTATGAAGATGTGATGTTTATGAACGTATTTTCGTCTAGGAAAATAAATCCTTGACGAATGTCGGGAAGTTCGTTGAATCTTGGGCTGATATTCGAAGAGTAGAGTTATTCGTTTCCGCTGGGGATGATGATTGCAAGAATAAACCGGTAGGAGAAGATGACTCTGTTGGGGGATAAACTTGGTGAAGAGATTACTCTGCGGGGAATTACTCTGTGGGGAAGAGATGCTTCACTGAGATTTGACGATAACTCCGCTGGGGATTCCGTTGATAAGCGCTATTGGGGAATTTGATGAACTCCGCTGGGGATAGGAAGAACTTTGCCGAGGACGATCTTTCCGTGGTAATTAGCTGAGGATAACCCAGTTATAGGCTCTGGTGGGGGATAAACTTTGAATATGGTCGGGGAGAGACGTATGTACTCTACAGGTGATAAGCTTCCAGAATCTACTGGGGATAAGCTTCCAGAATCTACTGGGGAGATGGTTCAACTCTCCTGGGGAAACTTTTGAACTGTACCAGGGAGATTGATTCCACTGGGGTGTCTGGTATTCCGCCGGGGAACAATCTTATATTTCCGTCGAGGAATATTAAGACTGTCGGGGATGCTTGCTTAGGAACATCTGTATACTCCACTGGGGAATATTGAGATTTGCTGGGGGTACCCAACTTCCTTAAGGTTGATAGTAGACTAACTCTGCTTGGGGGGAGAGTATTGCTGACTTGCTGGAGATATTGTGCCTTGTTAGGACTGACGGGAGACCAACTTTGCTCGGAGAGAGTGTTGCTGAATCTTGTCTTACTCTGCGGGGAGTGAAGGTATCTTGGTCGCATTCTTCAGCTGAACTTACCTTGGTACCTTGGTGGACAGAGCAACTAGATCGCTTAGACAACTCATTATTGCCCCTGTTTCTGATGCCACCTGTAATTAGTCCTTTGTTTCGTATGCAAATATTTATGAGTTAGCAATTAGTGTCAAATGCATATATCAAAAATGAACATTGGACGTTCTTCGCAAGAAAAAACAGAAAAAAGAAAAATAATTGGCAATTTGCCTGAAAAGTGAATTTGTATTGATTTTTGAATTTGCCTGTAAATAGCTGTTTATGTACAAGAGGCTGACGTCCTAGTAAGAGAATGCCGCCGAACAACAGAGTTTATACAATTTTGCGAAACAAAACAGCTATGTGAAAGATAATCCCACTGGGTTCCAACTCTGCTATCGCCTTTATGTCTTCAAGCGTCTCATCACTTTGCTGCTCAGTTGAAGATGAAGCTGATTGATCGATGTCGTCTGAACCTGATAGTTGATACCGGATTCCAGATGCAAGGTGATTCAATGAGACATAGTATTACGCTTTATCCCTAACTTTTGCCTGGACCGCCCTTTCGGGTTTTCAGTCCACCGGGATACCCATTTTTGCCCAAGCCGCCTTTTCAGGTTTTCGACTTGCCGGGTGTATAGTTTTTTCATTTCATCCCTTATTTTTGCCCGAACCCTTTTGGTTCGCCGGGAAGCCCTTATTTTTGCCTAGGTGTGTCAACCTAGCGGGTCTTTAATCATGCGTAGTATCTTTTTACTATGTCTGCATTGGCGGGGTGAGGAAGGTCGTCACCATCCATGGTGGTTAGAATCATAGCTCCTCCTGAGAAAATGTTCTTAACCACAAATGGCCCTTCGTACGTAGGGGTCCATTTGCCCCTGGGATCACTTTGAGGAAGAATGATGCGCTTGATTACTAGGTCTCCGACTTGATACTCTTGTGGTCTGACTTTCTTGTTAAATGCCCTGATAATCCGTTTTTGATACGTTTGACCATGACAAATAGCGGTGAGTCTCTTTTCATCGATTAGGTTTAATTGATCAAGCCGAGTCTGGATCCAGTCATCTTCGCTCAAACCTGCATCCTTCATTATCCGGAGAGAGGGTATCTGGACTTCAATAGGCAAGACTGCCTCCATGCCGTATACCAAGGAAAAGGGTGTTGCCCCTGTTGACGTCCGTGCTGAGGTACGATACCCATGAAGAGCAAACGGTAGCATCTCGTGCCAATCTTTGTAGGTCACTGTCATCTTCTGCACAATCTTTTTGATATTCTTATTTGCTGCTTCTACAGCCCCATTCATCTTCGACCGATAGGGAGAAGAGTTGTGGTGCTGTATCTTGAATTGCTCGCAGAGCTCAGTGATCATATTGTTGTTAAGATTGGTACCATTATCTGTAATGATCCTCTCAGGTACACCGTATCGATAGATCAGGTTGTGCCGAATGAACCGTGCCACGACGTTCTTGGTTACGGTAGCATAGGAAGCCGCTTCGACCCACTTCGTGAAGTAATCAATTGCTACCAGGATGAAGCGATGCCCGTTGGATGCCGTAGGTCTGATCTCGCCGATCATATCAATGCCCCACATTGCAAAAGGCCAAGGTGTTGTCAAGACGTTCAGAGGAACTGGAGGAATGTGCACCTTATCAGCATAGATCTGGCATTTGTGACACGTCCGAGAATGTTGGTAACAGTCGGCTTCCATTGTGGACCAGAAATATCCTGCCCGGAGGATTTTCTTTGCCATAGTATGTCCACTAGAATGTGTCCCTAAGGTACCTTCATGTAGCTCTGCCATGATCCTTTCTGCTTCAGTCTTATCCACACAATGCAGTAAGGTTGAATCATGGTTTCGCTTGTATAGAATGTCGTTTCTTAGGAAGAACTTTGCTGCGAACCTTCTCAGAAACTTCTTGTCGTTAACAGATGCACCCTCGGGGTATTCTTGAGCTTCCAAGTACCTCTTCACTTCATGATATCAAGGTTTCTCAGTTACCTCTTCAGCCTCAAGATCACAGCAATATGCAGGTTCATTCAGTTTCCAGATAATGATCCGGGGAGCCTCGTTGTCCCATTTGACTTTGAACATAGAAGACATCGTAGCTAACGCGTCCGCCAACTGATTCTCTTCTCTTGGGAAGTGTTCAAAAGTTATCTCCGTGAAATGGGGGATCAACGTCAACACACACTCTTTGTAAGGAATAAGATTTGGGTGTTTCGTATCCCACTCGCCTTTGATCTGATTGATCACGAGGGCGGAATCTCCGAAGACACTCATAAACTTGATCCTTAAGTCAATTGCAGCTTGAAGACCCATGATGCATGCCTCATACTCTGCCATGTTGTTGGTGCAGTTGAAACATAGTCGGGCAGTGAGTGGAGTATGAGTGCCTTTTGGGGATATGATCACAGCACCAATACCGTTACCCAAAGCGTTTGAGGCTCCATCAAAGTGCATAGACCATCGAGATCCTTCCTCAGGTCCTTCATCCAGTCCATGTACTTCACAATCAGTCACTACCATGATGTTCTCGTCTGGGAATTCAAAGTTCATAGATTGGTAGTCGTCCACTGCCTGGTGTGCCAAATGGTATGCCAATACACTTCCTTTGATTTATTTTTGAGTCGTGTACTGGATATCGTATTCTGTCAAGATCATCTGCCATCTCGCTATTCTTCCGGACAGAGCAGGCTTTTCGAATATGTACTTTATTGGATCCATTTTTGAAATCAAGAGAGTAGTGTGAGTCAACATATACTGTCTCAGCCGGCGAGCAGCCCATACCAAAGCGCAGCAAGTTTTCTCGAGCAGTGAGTATCGGGTCTCACAGTCGGTAAACTTTTTGCTAAGGTAATAAATAGCACGCTCTTTTCGGCAAGACTCGTCATGCTGCCCCAACACACACCCCATTGAGTTGTCCAGTATTGTCAAGTATAATATTAGAGGTCTCCCTTCAACTGGTGGCATAAGAATGGGTGGTTCTTGGAGATACTCTTTGATTCTGTCGAAAGCGGCCTGACATTCATCGTTCCAACGTACCACTTGATCTTTCTTCAGCAGCTTGAAGATTGGTTCACAGGTGGCAGTTAGATGTGAGATGAATTGGGCAATGTAGTTCAGCCATCCTAGAAAGCCTCTGACTTCCTTCTCTGTCTTGGGAGTTGGCATCTCTTGTATGGCTTTCACCTTGGCAGGGTCCACTTGAATACCTTTGTCGCTCACGACGAAGCCTAGCAATTTTCCAGATCTCACCCCAAAGGTGCACTTGTTTGGGTTCAATCTCAGCTTGTACAACTTCAGACGGTCAAACAGCTTCTGTAGATGGTCAAGGTGTTCCTCCTTAGTTTGGGACCTTGCAATCATATCGTCGACATATACTTCTATCTCATGATGGATCATGTCATGAAATAAAGCAACCATGGCACGTTGGTAGGTTGCCCCAGCATTTTTCAACCCAAAAGGCATGACTTTGTAGCAAAAGGTGCCCCACTGAGTAACAAAAGTGGTCTTTTCCATATCTTCAGGAGCCATCTTGATTTGATTATATCCTGAGAACCCGTCCATGAAGGAGAACACCTTGTGCTGAGCAGTATTGTCAACCAGAACATCGATGTGAGGTAGAGGGAAGTCATCCTTAGGGCTGGCCCTATTCAAATCCCTGTAGTCAACACACATTCGGACCTTACCATCCTTCTTCGGCACTGGAACCACGTTGGCAACCCACTGAGGGTAAGAAGTCACTGCTAGAAACCCGGCATCAAATTGTTTCATAACCTCAGCTTTGATTTTCTCGGACATCTCTGGATGCATACGGCAGACCTTCTGTTTAGCCGGAGGGCAGTCTTCCTTGGTAGGCAGGTGATGAACCACAATGTCAGTGTCCAACCCAGGCATGTCTTCGTAAGACCAGGCAAAGATTTCCACATAATCATGCAGCATCTGAATCAACCATTGTTTCACACTGAGCTCTAGATTGGCACCAATCTTGACTTCTTTTCTGTCTGTCTCAGTACCCAGATTTACCGTTTCCACTGGCTCTTCATGTGGCTGAATGGCCCTCTCTTCCTGGAGTAACAGTCTTGCAAGCTCACCAGGCACTTCGCAATCATCTTCACCTTCATCTTCGGCTAAGTTGATCGGATTTTCGAAGTCATAACTGGCAGTAGCAGATTCGTTACAAGTGAGATCCAGAGTGGATTGGAACCTGTATAAGTGAGTGTGTGTAAATATAGCTGTTTTGCAATATATAAAGAAAGAAAGGAAGCACAAGATTTGAAATGCGAAAAACGTCCAATGCTTTTATTCATGATATATGAAAATGATAAATAATAAGCCCTCACAAATGAAGCCACGGTGCCCCGGGTAAGACACTGGGCCATAAAGTTTCAAATTATTGTTCGTTACAAATTTAAAACAAAGGAGTTCATTACTGAGTGACAAAAGTAATAGGTATGTAGTCTTTGGCAGTCCAGTTGCTTAGTCCACCGTTGGTCGTTGGGTAGATCCAGCTGTCGAATTCGGATTCCTCCATGTCATCTTCAATAGCATTCACTCCCGGGTTGGTGATTAACACAGGAGGTCTTCCAATCCTTCTCTTACGAATAGCCCTCTGAGCTTCTGCAGTGAAACCCAAACCAAACTTGTCAGTCTTCGGAGTAAAATCAGGAAGTCGGCCCCAGTTTGCACACTCACCCTTCTCAATCACAGCCGGGGCATCCTTTAAGGAAGCCATCTTCAACGGAGAATCTTCTTCAGTCACAGTCTCTGTTGATGCCAATGTCTGAGGCACCTCTTCAAAGTGTTGAAAGGGGGTCTCAATGAACTCCCCATCCATCTCTATGTACCTGAACGAGTTAAGGTGGCTAACCATGTATTCTTCTTCCCTCTGCACTGTAACAATCTTCCCTCTGACCGGGTACTTAAGCTTCTGATGTAATGTGGAGGTCACAGCTCCAGCCTTGTGGATCCAAGGACGACCCAACAAACAAGAGTAGGATGGTCGGATATCCATCACATAGAAAGTAGAATAAAAAACTTCCGAGCCAACCCTAATTGGAATGTCAACTTCACCATGCACCATCCTTTTGGACCCGTCAAAGGCCCGGACAACAATGTTACTAGGCTCGAGCTCTAAACCCTCACAATCCAACCTGTCTAGGGCCTTCTTGGGTAACACATTCAATGAAGAACCGGTGTCTACCAACACATGGGCAAGAGTAGTGCCCCTGCATTCAATGGAGACATGCAGGGCGTCGTTATGGTTCTTTCCCTTGGCAGTTAGATCAGCGTCAGAGAAACCCAACCCATTATCAGCAGTCAAGTTGGCCACACAATCAGTGAATTGATCAGCAGACGTTTCTTGTGGTACATGGGCCGTCTTCAGGAAGGAGATCAGAGCCTTGGCATGGGCCTCTGAACACAACAACAGTGATAGCATAGAGATTTTAGATGGGGTGTGCCCCAGCTGCTCAACCACATTGAAATCACTCTTCTTGATAATTTTGAGAATCTTTTCCACCTCTTGCTGGGAAGCTTCAACATTGATTGTCTTCGGTGCCTCCGTCTGGGCAGGCACATCAGTAGCCATCCCTTTGCCCCGAGTGTCAGATGACTCGGCAGCAGGGGTAGAAACTTGATCAGGAGGGGAAACAGGCATACTGGCAGGTGTGATAACAAGAGGTCTCTGAATAGTTGGTGGCGCAATATCAGGTGAGAACAACCTACCACTACGAGTAACCTTGGCAGGCCCGGTGATGTTACTGACGCCGGTACTAGTATCAAACTCTTGCTTTACTCCAAGAACATAAACATCTGCCCCATAGTGCCAAGGGACAGCTTTGTCAGACGTATAGGGGAGGGGCCCCAGAACAGTGATGATGATAGGAGCAATCTTCTGAGTAGACATGATTTAGACAGGCTTCTTTGAGGGAGCCTTAGGAGAGTTGTTGAAGATAGTGACAATAGAAACTTCTTCAGTGGGGACAGTAGGAACAACAATCTTCTCGAACAAGATCTCTTTATTATCCACCAGGCTTTGGATACCTGACTTCAACAAGGGACAACCAGCAGGTGAAACAGAACATAGAAGGCAACCTTTACTACATCCCGGAAATAAACTGGCTAGCAACAGGTTCCTTTTGATGGTTAATAACGGAGTAACAATCTCTTCCACGGAGGCTACATACCGGTCTTCTTCCACAACACTCACTCCATGCTGGGGCATGGGAGCAGTCACAACATTGGGCCTTTCGGGCGCCTCGAACTGTATTTCTTTAGCATCAATAAGGTCCTGAACCTTATTCCTTAGAGCCCAACAATCATCTGTAGAATTCCCTGGGCTATCAGAGTGATAAGCGCAGCGGGCATTGGGGTTGTATTTTGGAGAGGTTGTATTCACTACCTTCGGAGCTTCCTTGATAGTTACCAGATTGGTTGACAGCAGTTGCGGCAAGATCTGAGACAAGGTCATACTAAGCCGAGTGTACTCTCTTCTGGGTCTCTCACCCCTTGGTTGGTTATATTGCCGAGGAGCGGCAATAGGATTTGAGATTACCACCGCGTTGACAGCTTGGCGGCGTTCCGGTTTATTCTGTTTCCTCGACCCATAAACAACACTATATTCCTTTTTGAATGGTTTCTTTTTAGAACTTGAGGATGCACCTTTCTGTATCTTCCCCGACTTAATACCAGCTTCTATCCTCTCACCAGTTAAGATCAAATCCATGAACCCAGCAGAAGAATTACCAATCAGGTGGTTAAAGAATGGACCAGACAGGGTCCCCAAGAACATGTCCACAAGTTCACGGTCAGTCAACGGTGGCTGCACCCTGCCAGCCAAGTCTCTCCACTTTTGCGCGTACTCCTTAAAACCTTCATCCGTCCCAAGCGACATACCCTGGAGTTGGGTACGTGTAGGAGCAAGGTCGGCATTGTACTGATACTGCTTATAAAATGCAGTAGCCAAGTCCTCCCAGTTACGAATACTGGTTCCATCCAGCTGATAGAACCATTCGAGTTGAGCCCCTGAATAGCTATCCTGGAAGAAATGGATCCATAAGTTCTTGTCTGCAGTGTAAGGTTGGATCTTCCTCACATAAGATCTGAGATGCAGCTTAGGGCAGGAAGCCCCGTCATACTTCGCAAAAGAAGGTGCCTTGAACTTGTGTGGGATCACCACCCTAGAAGATAAACCTAGATCTCTGAAATCCAACCCAGGCACCTGTTGAATCTCCATAGCACTTAGATGGTCCTCTAGTTGCTTGTACCTATCCTCAGCAGGAGGGTACTGTTCATCATTGAAATCCGTCTCGTTGTCGGAGACCACAGGACTAGGAACCCTTCCCCCTTGGGGACTGTCTTTCCCTACAGAGGAAGCAGCTTGATCAGCCTCATTTTGCAGTGTATTACCAAACCTTCGTCTAGTGTTAAACAACACAGTCCTCTTCTTCTTCTTTTTCAACTGCAGAGCCTTCAATTCCTCTTGACCTTGGGCTAAGCTCATGACCAGCTCTTGAAACTGGGCGTTCTGGGCCTGGAGGGCCTTGATTGCTTGTTCGTTGGATGATTCAGGATTCATGATGACTGTTGAAATAAACAGCGAAGGAGATTAAGCAACCTGTAGAAAAAGGGTACCTGCTATGCATATGATGAATGGAATGCGTATGATTTATGTTTTCAAAGACAATTGGGGTTCAACTTTGTAAACAAAAAGGAAACACACTTCATTAGATTTATCTTGGAATTGTTCAAGAAATTGCCCTTAGGCGTTACATAAATGAAAATACTGAAAAGGAAATAAAAGCTATAAAAGGAACATCCAAAGTCCATTAGTGCTCCCATGGCCTCCTCTTCTCAGTACGGATATAGTCATTCAGGATCCGCTCATTCTCCAATTGCTTAGTCAGCTTCCGGATCTTTTGTTCCTGTTCGTTGAACTTTTCCCGATAAGAATCCCGTTCTTCCTGTAGTTGCGCCCAAGACCTCTTTAGTGTATCAACATCAGTGGGTATCTAACTTCTGAGCACGGATGCGGACCCATCTGTAGTAGGATTCCATAGGTAGAGAAGTCTTCGGTCACAACTCATGTGGGTTAGCTTTGTGAATTCTGTCCCAAGCCTTGATGAATCTACGGCGCAGTTCGTCACTATCTACCTGAAACTCAAAACTGATGTGAGGCACCAACATCTCATGAGGCCCTGCTCTTCTGGCTCTTCCAAACTGACGGAGAGCTAAACATGGATTATAAGAGATTCCTCCCTGGGTACCGATCAAAGGAACATTAGGATACTCTCCGCAACGATCAATAATGGCTACCTCATCCAAACCTCTGAGAGTCCAAATGATGTCATTATCAGTGAGAGACATTAACCTATGAGCCCAGCCCCTTCCTTCTTTGTTCTTCAGCACGAACTTAAGGAGGTGCGAAATAAACCACCTCACTAACAAAGGGGTACAACACCATAGAGTTCCCCGTCTTCGAGCAGTACGAGCATAGAGTTGTTGCAGGATATCACCCAAGAGAATGGGCACAGGGTTCCGAGACATGAAGATCCTTATGGCATTGACGTTGACAAAGTTATCAGGATTTGGAAACAGAACCAGACCATAGATTAAGAGATCCAGAATGTCTTCGTACGCCCTAAAGTCTAAGTCATTCCAGAAACTATTAGCCTTACCAATCAGAAACTTAGCCAAAAAGCCCTTAACTCCGCTTCTAGTCACCCAGTTATCCATTACCTCTTTGGTGGTCAAAGGAAGGGCTGCAACAATATCCTCAAGCCTAAGAGTCTTTTCCCAACCAGTGAAGGTAATCTGATCCAAGATAGGGATACCAAGAAAATCAGAGAATTCTTCCAGGGTAGGGACCAGCTGGAAGTCTTGAAAGGTGAAGCAATGGTACAGGGGATCATAAAACTGGGTCAAGACACTCATCAGTTGTTGGTCCCACTTTGAAGTGACTAAACCGAGAAGAGAACCATGCCTCTGGATGAAGGAAGTAGTATTTGGAATTCTGTCAACCAATTCTTTGAGCAAATCAGGTGGGTAAACAAAGTTGAGCCGAATAGTATTACTTCGCATAGGCATCATGATGTCCTACAAAATAGAGCAAAGATGAAACCCTCTTGTCTTTGAAATGGGTCAGTCCTTATGCAGGATGTATGCAATGGTATGATGGTATGATGTTATGATAAAGCATACCACAAGTATTCACAAAGGCAAACATGATAAGGCACACAAGTCACACAAGACAGCCCTTAGAGTTTAGGCCAGCATGAAGTTCAGGTACTACCCTCTTTCAGTTTGTTGGTTCAGACCTGTCCTATCAAAAGTAACCGGGTTCTAGAGGATCCCAATATCATCGACTACCCTCAATCGGTCATAACTCCAGCGTCGCAATCTTTTCTTGCGGCCAGAACCATCGCGAGAGTTTAGCCTCAATGGGTGTAGCATACTACTATTGTTCTATGTCCAAGTTGGGTCAATTTAGGGTTCTAAGGTCGGTTGGTGCTTAATGACTCCTCAGAAGACCCATATTCTCCTCGTTGCAACACAAGGGATATCGGTACAGACCAAGGTGTCACACCAATATAGCCACTGCTTCACCTGTGTCGGTCTACGCCGGACAGGTCCCTCATAGCTTATGCTACCTAAAGGGTATTCCCCAGATCTGGGTTAGGATCTATGAAACTCCGATGCAAAGCCCACAAATATAAAGCAATCAAAGCAAAGCAATTGAAAACATAAGTATGATCTAATCCTAAGGTACACCTCACTTTATAATATCCCCAGCAGAGTCGCCAGTTATGTGATCGGTGGAAATAGAACTGACTGTTTTTTATGCTGGTTCGCGAAATGTCGCGGTAAGCAAGAGTCGCCATCATCTTTTATTTTCTTCAACAAGGAAAGGACAAAAGCACATCAAAATTCCTTTTTGAGATGTTTCTCGGTTCGGGAGGTAGATTATAGAAAGGGAAGGTGTTAGCACCCTTTCTATCCGTGGTTATCCACGGGCTCTTAGGTACTTGCTCTTATGTTTTCAAAAGATGTTTGCTTTTCAAGTGTGAGTGGGTTTTGAAAAAAGTTTTGTTTGAAAAATTTCTGAGTAACTCTTGTATCTGTCCTCAAGAGTGTATGAAAAATTTGTTTGAAAACCTTTTTGAAAGTGTCAGTGTGAAAAGATGTTTTGTTTGTTTGAAAGAGCAAGTACCCATGAGAATCTACCTACTCTAAGGAATTAGGCTGTGTAAGAGTCCTTTAGATAGTGCTATCCCACCATTGAGAGGTAGGTAGCACCATCGTTGGAGGTATTCGGGTCAATTCGATTATAGGGACAGTGTGGTCACCAAAGCAATAGTAGGACACCTTAGAAGTAACCCTAATGTCCTAGATCCTTTTTTTTATCCGAGGCAACCGTTTCGAGGCAACTGGATCTTAGACAGGAGGGCGACCTCTAAAACACCCTATACTTGACGACCACATTCGAGGCAACCAGTGAGGCGTACCCTAGGAGTGGCATGTGCATGTGTGTTGTTTTTCAGTTAAGGTTTATCTTTGATCATGCATTTGTGAGCTACGGATTAATTTTATTTGGCATACAGTCTTGCAGGCATAATTAACAGTTAATAGTGCGGAAATATGAATCTATGCTATTACAAGGCGCGTGTCTATACATCGCCAAAAACAAAAACCCGTTTTGAAATAAAGTGCGGAAAGTAAAGAAAGCGGTAAATCCTAATTACTATTACATCCTTTGAGCAGATACATAAATAATCAAGAATAATGATAATGCGCGAAAGAAATTAAATCAGGCCGTCCTAGGGTTTTGACCCTTTTGAGAAATAAAGAAATTTTTAGTCCCTTTTTGCAATTAATTAAACATTAAACCTAGTACTAATTAATTATTTAATTAAAAAAAAATGTTTTTTGTGTTTTATGTTTTTTTTTATAATAAAAATAAAGAAGTTAAAAGTCAAAAGAAACCCTAATTCTTAGTTTATTTTATTAAAAAAAGAATCAAAATTGAACCTAATTTAAACTAATTAATTTGTTAGTATTTTATTTACAAGAAAAAGTCCTTTTTTATGTTTTTATGTTTTTTGATGAAAATAAAAAGAAAAAGAATTAAAAAGTTAGTAAACAAAACCCTAATTCTAAACTAATTTTATTTATTGTAAAAAGAAATTAAAATTACCTAATTAAACTAATGAATTTGTTTACATTTTATTCACAAAAATAATAGTTAATAGTAAAATTAGTAATTAATAAAATATTTACAATTTTTTTGATCTCTGAATTTATTATAAAAAATTAGTTTATTGGTTAATAATAATAATGATAATAATTAAAAAAGAAATTATAAGGAAAAGAAAATAAAAAAGTAACAAAACCATGGTGGGTGATGACCCATTAAGGAGGTTTGGTGAAGCAATTTTGGCCCAATAATGATCAAGTCCTTGCTGACTTTCTGGATTCTCAAGAACGCTTGTTGATTGGGAGCATGGTGCTCCTCACCTTTTGGCCTTTGGATGGACGCTTGAGACACTTGGCATGCTGATCTGTGAGGGTATATGGTGGAATCCTTGACAAGCGCTGCATATGAAGATGTTATGAAAAATAATATTGAGATTTGGGTGGACCTGGGAATCGAACCCAAGTCCCAATGATGCACAAACGCCTCACCAACCACTAGGCCACTTGAACGCGTTTGATATTATAATACAAACTGATCATTATATTAGAAAGTCAGGCAATATGCTTCATCAAAAGAAAACGCGCGTTTATTTCAAATGCTCCAATCACTTAATAACACGTAATCATCTTCTTCATCATACCTGCAAAAAAACAAAACAAATAGCGGGGGTTTTAAACCCCCACAATCTGCAATGAGAGAAAATAGCGAATAGAACTGTGCATTATATAAATAGGGCGCGAGCATGGTTTTGAATTCGTCTTGTCATTCTGAGTTCAACCATGGGTATCATTGGTTCTGATTTTACATATGCTGTAAAGCCCTAAATTGAGAGCTTTGAAAACCTAGAATTCGTCCATGGTAGTTTACGTTTCAGGGCACCATAATGCAATTAACCTATATCATCAGCTTCAGAAAGGTCATAGCAATGCAAAGCAACAATTATATCATGTTAAATATGCAAGAATTATGAGTTTCGATTCTAGAGAAATTAGGCAAACCGTGTGACTGAAGTGAGTGATTCTTTGAGTGTTAGAGCTTGTTTGTGATTGCAATAGGTTCCTGAGTGTCCCAGCAACGTGTTTGAATCTTTAAATCTCCTTGAAAGGGTCTGGAAAGGGGAATTCAGTTTTAAGCTTTCTTGGAATTTTTTCAATTTGATAAGGGTTCTTTGCAGCAGTTTTGCACGTCCATGGAATTAGTTTTGACTTCAGCATATATAGTACAATAGAATTAGGGTAAATCTTGCACAAGAAATCCTTTGAATTCATGTTTTCAATATTTGATTTCAATCAAATCTTTTTGCATATTTTTGATTGATAAAGCTTGCCAAACATGGATTTTTTTGCCTCTAAGATGGATGCACGAAATTGCCAGCTTGCCCTGATCTTATTTGCTTCACAAAAGATTTGAAAAACATATCTTTTGAATTTTCCTACAATTAAATTAATTAAATGAATTATTAATCAATTAAAAATCCAAATAATTAATAAAAATAAGAAAATAATTCAAATTAATCTCAATGGGTCGTGCATAGGCCTTGGGCAATGTTTCAAGAAAGAATTTGAGGCCCATTAGCAAAAATGAGGTGTTTTAGGCAAAGTTGACTTTTGCAAATTCCCAAAAATTTCCCAACTTCTCCAATGCATATTTTGCTCAATTTTGAAGCTATGAACATGTTATTAGACATTTTGGAAAGGTCTTTAAGTCCTCTAACCAATGCCTTTGGTCCCATGTCATTTTGATTTACCAATCTCAAGTTATGGTCTTTGACTTAAAGTGCCTTTTTGTTGACTTTTGAAAATGACCTATAATGTAGAAATTGATAACTTTTTGTGAGAGCATTTATTGGACATGGAATGTGAAGATGAGTTGTAGGAAATGTCATCCCCTTCAAAATGAGCATTGTATGGGATTTTTCTGATGAACCATGAAAAAGTTATGCCTTGGTCAAGTTACAGTTGACTTTTCAACTGTCCCAAAATAGAAAGTTTTGCATCTTGATGATTTCTGAGCCATTCTTGTGGAATCATGATCAAGACTTGATCAAATGATGATTGTGGCTTCAAAATAAGATGTTGACCAAAAATTCTGACTTTTGACTGTAAAATGACCATTTTGCCCCTACAGTTGATTGTGAAGCAAGCAGGCTTTTGACTGTGCAACTTGACCCTGTGAGTCTTGAAACTTGCCATGTAGATGCTTGAGGATATGTGTAGGCCTATGGGACTTGATTGGACCATTGAAAACCTCAAATTCACTGAAGGAACCAAAACCCTAATTTTGACTGGCTTAGGAGATGTTGGGACTATGCAACCCTTGAGTAGACTTGAGCAAATTGAGATGATGCTTGTCAAAACTTTGAAGAATATGGGAGGGAAAATTTTGGGGTACAACAGATATTAACATTGAGGACCCATCTACCCAAGAGATGGAGGAGATTTTAAAAATTATCAGAAAAAGTGACTATAAGATAGTGGAACAGTTGGGGCAAACACCCTTAAAGATTTTTATGTTGTCTTTGTTGCTATGTTCTGAGGCGCATGCTCAAGTACTGATAAAATTTCTGAAAAATGCACATGTCCCACAAGAAACTACGGCCGACCAATTTGAAAATTGTGTAGCCAGTTTGACTGCTGACAACCGTTTAGGGTTCTCTGATGCAGATTTAACACCGATGGGGAAGAATCACAACAAATCTCTCTGCGTCTCCATAGAATGAAAGGGAACTACCATGGCACATGTATTAGTGGATATTGGATATTATCTCAATGTCTTACCTAAAGGAGCTTTGGATAGACTAGATTGTGATGGACTATTGTTGAAACCTAGCGACATTGTAGTAAGGGCTTTCGATGGTTCTAAGAGGATGGTCCATGGAGAAGTTGATCTCCCTATCAAAGTTGGGTCTCAAGTCTTCAACTCAACATTCTATGTGATGGATATATGTCTTGCTTATTCATTCCTGCTTGGACGCCCATGGATCCATGGGGCAGGTGCGGTGACTTCCACATTACATAAAAAGTTGAAATATTCGGTTAAAGGGAAAATTGTCACAGTATGCGGAGAAGAAGAGTTTATGATCAGTCATCTAAATTCATTTAATTATGTTGAAATGAAGGGCGAGTTCATCGAAACTCCTTGTCAAGCCTTTTAAGTGGTCTCTCCCATGGTTGTTGTTGCCAAGGCCATTCCTGACAGTCCCGAAGCTGCTAAAGATACACTGAGGATGACCTATCTCAAAGATGCTCATGCTGTTGTTGAAGAAGGAGGCTGCCTCATTTGGGGACAACTTCCTGATTCCCCTTTCAAGTCAGACATATTAGGATTGAGCTTCACTTCCAAAGCTCAAAAGGAGGTTTGACGTGCTCGTGTAGGGAAACCACCTCTCCTCATTAGTAACCATGAGATTAATGCCCCTGAATACTCTGATGATGATTGTGACTTTGAGGATTGGATCTACCTGACTGCTGACGGAGGGCTCAACAACTGGAAGACCAAGGACTTCATACCAATCTCCTTCAACCAGGAGTAATTTCCATTTACTGTTTTATTACTTTGAGAACTTTGTCTGTAATTTCCATTAAAACAATGACTTTAAGCCATGTTCCTTTCCCAGGGCACATTGGTCCATTTGGTAAGGGTTTGTCATTTTCATATGCCATGTGCTCATTTTAATGAAAAAACATTGGACTCTTTTGCGTTCAAATTTTGCGCTCATTGTCTTTCTTTACTGCATTTTAAAAAAAATAGCCATGTGACCTTACATGCACACACACACACACACATTTGCAGATCCATATCCACTCCAGATCTCATTGATAACGAATCTTTTATTTCCATTTATTACTTTGAACATTCAATCTATCAAGCTGAAGACGAAGGCGAGGAAGATTGTGAAATACCTAGGGAACTCGCCAGACTTCTGATACAAGAGGAAAAGGCTATTCAACCACACGAGGATCCAATTGAAGTGATAAACCTGGGTACTGAGGCAGACAAAAAAGAAGTTAAGATCGACGCCTACTTGGAAGACTATGTCAAGATAAGATTGGTCCAGATGTTGCACGACTATGTTGAAGTGTTCGCTTGGTCATATGAAGATATGTCGGGGCTTGATACTGATGTCGTAGTTTATCGCCTGCCAATAAAGGAAGGTTATCCTCCGATCAAGCAAAAGGTTCGTCGCATGCGGCCAGACATGTCTGAAAAAATAAAAGTTGAGGTAATGAAATAGTTCGATGCAGGTTTCCTGGCAGTGACATCATTCCCTCAATGGGTAGAAAATGATGTTCCAGTACCAAAGAAAGACGGTAAAGTCCCTATGTGCGTAGATTACAGGGATTTGAATAGGGCAAGCCCCAAAGATGATTTCCCACTACCTCATATCGATGTCTTGGTTGACAACACTGCTCAACACAAAGTTTTCTCCTTCATGGATGGCTTCTCCGAATACAATCAAATTAAAATAGCACTCGAAGACATGGAGAAAACCACTTTTGTTACACAGTGGGGCACCTTCTGTTATAAGGTCTTGCCTTTCAGTTTGAAGAATGCATGCACAACCTATCAACGAGATATGGTAGCTTTATTTCATGATATGATTCATCGTGAGATAGAAGTTATGTTGATGATACAATTGCAAGATCGCAAACTGAGGAAGAACACATTGATCATCTTCACAAGTTGTTTGAGAGGTTAAAGAAATACAAGCTAAGGCAGAATCCCAAAAAATGCACCTTCGGGGTAAGGTCTGGAAAACTCCTAGGGTTTGTCGTCAATGGAAAATGTATCGAGGTCGACCCTGGAAAAGTCAAAGCCATACAAGAGATGCCAACTCCCTGTACTGAGAAGGAGGTCAGGGAATTCCTAGGTCGACTCAACTACATCGCCCGATACATCTCTCACTTAACTACTACCTGTGAGCAAATCTTCAAATTGTTGAAGAAAGCTCATGTAGTCAGATGGAATGACGACTGCCAAGAAGCTTTTGACAAGATTAAAGAGTACCTATAAGAACCTCCAATCCTGATGCCTCCGGTTGAAGGAAGACCTCTGATCATGTACTTGATTGTATTAGAGAACTCAATGGGGGTGTGTACTGGGCCAACATGACGAGTCTGGCCGAAAAGAGCATGCAATATACTACCTTAGCAAAAAGTTTACCGACTGTAAAACCAAATATTCACTGCTCGAGAAAACTTATTGCGCTTTGGCATGGGCTGCTCGCCGGCTAAGATTGTATATGTTGACTCACACCACTTTATTGATTGCTAAGATGGATCCCATCAAGTATATCTTCGAGAAACCAGCTCTCTCTGGAAGAATAGCAAGATGGAAAATGATCTTGACTGAATATGACATCCAATACACCACACAAAAAGCAATCAAAGGAAGTGTGCTGGCGGATCATTTGGCCCATCAAGTTGTTGATGACTACCAATCCATGAACTTTGAATTCCCAGATGAGAATATCATGCTGATAAATGATTGTGAAGTGCCTGGACCGTATGAAGGACCTGAACAAGGATCCTGATGGACTATGGTTTTTGATGGAGCTTCCAATGCTTTGGGTAACGAAATTGGTGTTGTGATCATTTCTCTTGAAGGTTGTCATACACCTTTCACTGCCAGATTGTGCTTCGACTGTACGAACAACATGGACAAGTATGAAGCGTGCATCTTGGGTCTAAAAGCAGCCATTGACCTAAGAATTAAATTCTTAAGTGTATACGGAGATTCAGCCTTAGTAATCAGTCAAGTTAAAGGAGAATGGGACACCAAACATCCTAATCTGATCCCTTACAAAGAGCTTGTGTTAACCTTGATCCCTTACTTCGAAGAGGTCACCTTTGAACACTTTATAAGGGAAGAAAATCAGTTGGGAGATGATTTAGCAACTATGTTGTCTATGTTCAAGGTCAATTGTGACAACGAAGCTCCCATAATTACTATCAAAAGATTTGACAAACATGCATACTGTTATGAGATTGACACTGACGAAGAGAAGCCTTGGTATCATGAAGTGAGGAGGTAACTTGAAGCACAAGAGTATCCTGGAGGATCCTCAATCAACGATAAGAAATTCCTACGGAGGTTCTCATCCAAATTCTTACTAAGCAATGGGATTATTTACAAGCGCAACCATGATTCTACTCGGCTTCTTTGTGTGGACAAGAAGGAGGCAGAGAAAATCATGGAAGACATGCATGAAGGTATCTTCTGAACTCACTCTAGCAGGCACACTATGTCCAAGAAGATTTTGAGGCCTGGTTATTATTGATCGACTATGGAAGCTGATTGTCACCATCACTCGAGGACTTGCCATAAGTGTCAAATCTATGCCGACAAGGTTCATGTGCCTCCAATTCCTTTGAATGTCATGACTGCTCCGTGGCCATTTGCAATATGGAACATTGACATGATTGGAGAGATCAAGTCCAGTGCCTCTAATGGACATCACTTCATGCTCTTAGCTATTGATTACTTCACCAAATGGGTTGAAGATGCTTCATTTACCTCAGTCACTAAGAATGTTATAGCCCGGTTTATCAAGCATAACCTCATCTACCGGTATGGTGTCCCTGAAAGGATCATCACCGACAACGAAACCAACCTCAAGAACGCTATGATCACTGAACTCTGTATGAAGTTCAAAATCAAGCATCACAACTCTTCTTCTTACAGACCTAAGATGAATGGCACAGTGGAAGCTGCCAATAAAAACATAAAGAAGATTGTGCAGAAGATGGTGGTAACCTACAAAGAATGGCATGAGATACTACCATTTTCTCTTCATGGCTACCGTACTTCAGCTCGAACATCAACTGGGGCAACCCCTTTCTCTTTAGTCTATGGAATGGAAACTGTCCTACCTGTCGAAGTTCATATTCCTTCCTTAAGGATTATGAAAGAAGCAGACTTGGGAGAAGACGAATGGATTCAGACTAGGTTGGATCAGTTGAACTTGATTGATGAAAAGAGGTTGGTTGCTGTTTGTCATGGTCAAATGTATCAAAAGCGTACGATCATTCAACAAAAAGATCAAACCTCGAGTATACCAGGCTGGCGAATTGGTAATAAAGCACATCATTTTACCACAAGGCGATCCTAGGGGAAAATGGACTCCCATATACGAAGGGCCATTTGTTGTCAAGAAATTATTCTCTGGTGTTGCTATGATGCTAACCACTATGGACGGTGAATATTTCCCTCATCCTATGAACACGGACATAGTCAAAAAATACTATGCAGAAAGAATGACCTACTAGGTTGACATACCTAGGGAAAATAAGGGAATCCCGGTGAACCACAAGGTTTGGGAAAAAATTAGGGATATATACAAAAGATTGTACACCCGGCAAGTCGAAAACCTGAAAGGGCGGCTTGGGAAAAAAAGGGTATCCTGGTGGACTGAAAACCTGAAAGGGCGGTGTGATACGGTGGCAGAACATGACTTGATTTAGGAAAATGCTGGTTTGCATTTTGCGTTTTTTGTTTGCAAAATGTCGCGGTAAGCAAGAGTCACCATCGGATTTTATTTTATCCAAACTGGAAAGGAAAAAAGCACAGAAAAATTCCTTTTTCGAGATTTTGAGTACGGGGGGTAGATTATAGAAAGGGAAGGTATTAGCACCCTTTCTATCCGTAGTTTTCTACGGGCTCTTAGGTACTTGCTCATCATTTTAAGAATTGCTTTCGTGTTTGTGTGTTTTGAAAAGTTTTTGTTTTACTTCATTTTAACCCTTGTATCAGTCCTCAAGAGTGTTACGAAGTGTTTTTGAAAACTTTGTTTGAAAAGAGTGTAAGTGTGGGAAAAGATTTATTTTGAGCAAGTACCTACTAGCATCTACCTACTCGGAAAAAAGAATGTTTTTGTTCTTGTTTCCTTTAGACAATGCTATCCCACTATTAGTGAGTAGGTAGCACCGTCGTTGGAGTTGTAAGGGTCAATTCAAAAGGGACGTACGACCACTAAAGCAATGTTAAGACGTCTTAGTAATAACCCTAATGTCTTAAGATCATATTCGAGGCAACATTTCCGAGGCAACCTTTTCGAGGCAACTTTTCCGAGGCAACATTTTCGAAAGGGACATTTGATTTTTGTTTAGACAAGAGGGAAACCACTAAGACACCCTATACTTAATGATCGTTTACCGAAGGCAACCGAAGTGAGAGTATACCCTAGGAGTGCGCATGTGCGAGTGATTTGATTTCAGTTATTATCTTTTCACATTTAGGGTTTGCTAACTGTTGTATCCCAAAATTTTCCCTCTCATTTTATCAATATTTCTCATCACAAGGCTCTTGGAACTCAAGACCAGGCTAGGGTTTGCTCTGCTCAAGACACCTCCTTGCACTGTTGACCTAAATTCGGGTTTGAATTTGCATAGGGATTTTTGGACTTACAATGCCCAAAGTGACTTTCATACTTCATGTTGGACTCATAAGTTTGTCCATACCAAGTTTCAAGCCTTGAATCAAATTTTTGCCCAGTAAATTGGACAGTTGACCTAGAAATCAACTGTATTGGGGAAAAAGTCAACTGTGGCCAATTTACAGTTAAACCTCATGAATTTTGACCCACATCAACATTATGAACTCATATGAACCATTTGATCAAGTTTGGACCACAATTCCACACGAAATTTGATCAGATCACCAAAAGGGCAAAATGGTTATTTTTAGGGTTTTGACTGTACAAAGGCAATTTTTGACTGTTTGACCTAGCCAAAGACAAATCAAGTTCAACCATGGACTCAAGGACTCAATGACATTATCTTGACCTATTCAACAAGTTCAAAAGATCTCAAATGCATGGGATTGACAGATGAATTTTTCAGTCAACTGATTAAAATTTGACTGTATACTGAAAAGTCAAACTTTGACTTTTTGCTCAAAATCAAGTGCCAAGGGTCATTTTTCATCAAGATATGTAAAATTATGAAACTTGTTCATCAAGAAACCCAAAATTACAAATTAGGGTTTGAAATTGAAAATTTTCACAACTTAGAATTTTTCTAAGTTATGAAATTTTTTTAATTTTTCCTAACTTTGTCCCACATTTTCACCAAGATGAAAATGGATTCAAACAAAACTTACAACATGAAAGTTGTAGTCCATCACAAAGTCTAAAACTTTTATTCACAAAGTTTTCCCAAAATAAGCTTGGATCTCAAGTTATAATATTTGGAACAAGGGTCCCTAAAACTTTTAACTTAGAGAAATTTTGCCCTAGTTTAGGCAGGATTTTGACCCATCTTCTTGGCCATTTTTCACATAGTTCCACTTGGAATCTCAAGTTTCATTTCAAAGATGGATTATAGTATATGTTCCAAGCTTTCCAAATTGTCCAAGAACTACTCAAACACATTTGTGGTTAGTGAGAATCGAATGCTTGAAGTTGGAAAAAACTCACTTTGTAACCATGGCCAATACATGTTCATACAAGTTGCAAAATCTGACCAAACTAGCTTTGTACTTAATTACAGGTCTCTAAACCCTTCAACACTCAAAAATTGAATGCAAACACTTTGGTTAGAGGCATTGTTCTGATCAAGGAAGCATTATACAATGAATAAATCCATTTTGGGCATAAAGGTAGCATTTCCATTTACATAAAGCATGCTTTATGTCAAATTGTTTATCTTGAGCCAAGGATCCAATCTTTTGCAGCAAACAAAGTTCAATAATATCAGGCAATTGGTACCAACTCTTGGCTGACCCTAAGCTAGATTGTACAAGCCTTTGCATTGTCAATTCTCACTTTTACTTCAAAAACAAGAAACCTTGCAAAAGGTCAACAAGTTGCACATCTGATATATTCAACTTAAGCCAACATTTCAAACAAGTTTTGGACATCCTTTGGAGCCAGGAACACGAGCCATTCATCCCTCAAACACCCTTGTACACAAAACCACATTTTCTTGCAAAATAGAGCAGGCCCTGCAGTTTCACTTCCATCTTCACATTGCCTCGTGCGTTTTGCCCCAAACTTGTTCCAATACCTTCCATTCAACTCACTCAAACTATCCCAAACCTCCATTGCCAACTGTAACTCCATTTACAGTGTTCACCATTTATGTTTTGAAGCTTTACAGGTTGAGTTCTATAGAGAGATTCAGACCATTTCAAAATAAACTAAGCATTGGGAAAGGTCTAGGGAACATCAAGCAAGCTCAAAAGAACCTCAGGCCTCATTGAAAGTTGCTGCATTGTCCTACTCGAGTCCAACTGAAACAGGTTTTTTCTCACTCCCTATCTCTCTGTTTAGGAACATTTAGCCTTAGGTTTGTGAATAAAAGATGTAGTACTAATTGCCCCGAAGCTGTACATATGCTCAGTTTTCATTTATATTAAGCGTGCTAGGAGAATTTCGTCCATGAACATGCTGAAAAAGTTAGGTTAAATTTTAGGGCCAGAGAAATTCTCTCTGGTCTTTGAGAGTTAGATTTAGTGTTTTATATGGTTGAAATCATTGTTTAATGCTCTACAAGTTTCATGTTTTGAGTTTTGGCAAAAGATCACAAACGAAGGAGATACGGATTTGAACACAGGGCGCGCGCATTCTTTGTCACAAGGTCAGGGATGAAGTGGAAATGGGTTGGGCCTGGCTTTGTCCTGCTTTTTGCACCCCTATGCTTGCTTTTCACACCCCCTGGCCCAAATGTCTTGAATTTTTGTTATTTTTGCATTTTTATTTTATTTCTGGCTTTATTATTTTATTTCCAAACATAAAAAATGCTTAAAAAATATTTTCATAATTTTTTACATTTATTTGGTATTTATTTTAATTATTTCTAACATTAAAGAATTTAAATACTTTATATTATTTATTAAAACTTGAAAAAATAATGTAAATAATACTTTATTTTTATTTTCTTATTTTTTATTCACACTGAAAATATTTTCTTGAATATATTTTATTTTTGTAAATATTTTATTTTATTTTATGCATACTTAATATATTTAACATATATATATATATATATATATATATATATATATATATATATATATATATATATATATATATATATATATATATATATATATATATATATATATATATATATATATATATATATATATATATATATATATATATATATATATATATATATATATAATATATATATATATATATATATATATATATATATATATATATATATATATATATATATATATATATATATATATATATATATATATATATATATATATATATATATATATATATATATATATATATATATATATATATATATATATATATATATATATATATATATATATATATATATATATATATATATATATATATATATATATATATATATATATATATATATATATATATATATATATATATATATATATATATATATATATATATATATATATATATATATATATATATATATATATATATATATATTTATATACTTTTATTTTATTAAAAACATAGAGTAAAAACACAAAAAATATTACCTTTTATTTTTATCATTATTTATACTAAAGAAAAACATCTTTTTTAAATATATTTCATTTTTGTACATATTAATATATTTTGTATATAAATAATATATAACATTTATCTTCTTAAAAGAAATTAGGGTTTACCCTAAAATAAATAAAATTAATCCTTTTTATTTATTATTTCTTTATATTTCTTTACATTGAAAATATTTTTACATACATAAAAACTTTTATTTTGCATAATACATCTTATTCTATATTTATTTATCTTGTTTATTTAAATATTGTACATTTAAATATTGAGGCATTTGAGATTCAATTTGGTTGTAATAACTTAGGGTTTAAATTTCTTGCAAAATAATCCCCTATCCAAAATTGTACCCCCATCTCCATAATTGTGTTGTAATAGCTTAGAATTTAAATTCTCGCACTTAACGCTTTCAATTATGCCATGATTAGAGAATTAGGGTTTGTATGCAAAATCAAATTAACAAATAGTTTGACCTAATCAAAGACAAAAATGCATGAAAAACAAACACAATGCACACTTGCACCCCTAGGGTTACAATCCACTTGTTTCCTTCAAGAATGGGCCATGGTATGCATGTTAAGTACTTTGACAAAACAAAAACAAAACAAAAAGATCATAGTCCCTCGATGACGCTATCTGAGTTGCCTAAACAAAATGATCAAGTCCCTCAAGAAAATTGCCAAAAATACTTAGCACAATTGCTATCATGGTCTATACGATGACCCGCGCCTGTCCCGTTTAACATCATAACACAAGGTTGTTCACCAAATGCAATGTTGAAACAACATTGTTAAAAGGGTTAAAAACATAAGAAAGATCTTTGAGTAAAATAGGGTAGATAACTCTTAGTTACTTGATCAAAAGCTTGCAAAACATCCTTGTTATTTTCAAACACACTTCACAACACAATTTCAAAACCCTACTTTCAAACATTGAAAACTTTTCAAAAGACAAAAACATCTTTGTATACATTCAAACAAGAATCATTACAAAGGTTGCCACAACGATGGCCTCTTTTCAAAACATCTTTCAAAATCACACACAAAGCACCATTTCAAACAATTGAAGAGCACCATTCAAACAATTGAAAAGCAAAGCAAGTGATCTAAACAAGTAACTAAGAGCCCATGGATAACCATGGATGAAAAGGGTGCTTGTACCTTCTCTTTTCATAATCTACTCCCTGAACCCAAGAAAACATCTCAAAGGTCTTTCCTGTGCTTTTTGACCTTTCCTTAGGATAAAATAAAAAGTCGACGGTGACTCTTGCTAAACCGAAACATTTGCGCACACAAACGCAAAAACCTCAAGTCAGTTCTCCCACCGTATCACAAAATTGGAGACTCTGCTGGGGAAAACTTTAAAAGTGGAGTAACCTTAGGGCTTAGATCACCTTTGCATGCTTATCTTAATTGCTTTGATTGCTTTACACTTGGTTCTCTTGTTTGGGCTTAAAATCCTCTACCCAGATTTGGGAAACATTCATAGGTAAATAGCAATACGTTGTGGAAACTGTGCGGGGTATACCGACATGGTTGAAGCAATAGCTATATTAGTGCGACATATTTGTGAGTACCGGTAGCCTTTGAGTCAATCAAATTGAATACGGGGCCGTTGAGTGATGTCATGAAGCACTAATGAACTCTTAGAACCTTACTTGACCATCTTGGCCTTTTTAGGGGCAGTGAGATGACCGGCTTTGGTGCAGTCCGAAGTTGGTAGATACTCGATACTACACTCATTGAGGGTTGTTTTCTTGGAATATTTTGGTCGCCAGTTAAGTGGATAAACCAAAACAATGAACACAGAAAATAATCCAGTGATATTGAGCTCCTTAGAACCCGATTACTATTTATAGGACAGGTTGAGCCAACTAACTTCAAGAGGGTACTTACCTATGAAACCTCATGCAAACCTAAAACTAGGATCTTGTGTGACTTGTTTGTACATGTGCTTGTGCATACATCATGAACATCATAAAGCATCATATGCATCCACTAACCATTTCAAGGGTTCGGATCTTCATCTTTGTTCTTGTTTTGTAGGTCATGGAATCTCTTCGCAGGAAAACAATTCAAGTCAACCTTGTGAGAATCCCTCCTCAACTCAAGGAGCTTACTTCCAAGATTCCAGAGAATTCTCTCTTCAGTGAAAGACATGGTAGACTTATCAACTTGGTCAACTCCAACATTGAAGAAGACATGGTGAAAGTTCTCTTCCAGTTCTTTGACCCCTACACCACTGTTTCACATTCCCTGATTACCAACTAGTACCTACTTTGGAGGAATTTTCTCAACTCTTGAGGATTCCTATTCTTCATCAACTACCCTACAACGGTACGGAAAAAGAACCAAAGCTTGAAGATGTTTCTCAAGCCTTACACTTGCAACCATCTGATATCAAGGGTCATTGGGAAGCCAGAAGTGGTGTCAAGGGTTTCTTGGCAAAGTTTCTGTTTGAGAAGGCACAAGACTGCTGGAATTCTCTAGATCTACAAGCTTTTGAAGAGATTGTGGCACTCCTTATCTATGGGTTGGTCTTGTTCCCAAACTCTGATCAACTTATAGATGTGAATGCTGTCAAGATTTTCATATCCCGGAATCCTGTGCCTACATTGCTTGGGGACATCCTACACTCATTTTACACACGAACAATGAGGAAAAGAGGTGTTCTCATGTGCTGTACTCCTCTCCTAGCAAGGTGGTTTATTTATCACCTTCCACAATCAGTTTTGAAGAATGAGCAGGGTTTAAGGTGGTCACAATGATTGATGACCTTAACACATTCTGATGTTCATTGGTGTTCTCAGTCCAGAGAAAATGTCATCATCATTGATCGTTGTGGGGAATTCCCTAATGTCCCACTACTTGGCATTAGGGGAGGCATTACCTACAACCCCTATTTAGCTCTAAGACAATTTGGATATGCTAGAAGGGATGGCCCTCATAACATGCTGATTCCTGACTTAGTTTTTAACTTTGACAATGATGCACAAGGACTTCAACAAAGGTTCATCAGAGCTTGGAGGATGCCCAACAAAGTGGATAGTAAGACACTGGGGCATAAGAATTCCATCCCCCTTGAGCCTTATCTCAAGAGGGTACGAACCCGCGCCCAGAACCTTATGATGCCATACCCTCACATTCTCCCCGTGATCAAAGAGCCTATTTTGGAAGGAGAGGTTCCATACACCCTCCTACATCCTGACATGCCTACATCATTCGAAGAATTACAAAAGAGTTGGATCCAACTCAAAGAAGAACGAAATACTTTTGAAGCCAACTTCTATGCCAGTGAGAAGAATGTTTTGGAGCTTACCCGACGACTTCATGAGAAGGAGACTCTCAACACTTACATCGCACCAAAAAGGATGTGCAATGTCTTTTTACATTAAGAATTTTGTAATATTTTGCCCATGGGGCGCGTATGTACTAACAAATTTCTTCTTAATATGGCGTGTGTTCTTTTTGTTTGCAACAAATTTGAATTTTCTGAATCCTTGAATGCATTACATGAATAACATATCATTCATCATATGCATAAACAGGTCTTCACACCAGGTTTCCTTATCTTTCTGCTGTTTATTTCAGCCAGATGGATTTGGAGCTGACGGTTAAGGATCTGCAAGCGCAAAACTCTCAATTCCAGCAACTCCTCATGACCTTAGCAAAGGG
>CATIWC010000402.1:0-48780 GCA_948472305.1 Vicia faba
ATATATATATATATATATATATATATATATATATATATATATATATAATATATATATATATATATATATATATATATATATATATATATATATATATATATATATATATATATAATATATATATATATATATATATATATATATTATATATATATATTACTATATATATATATATATATATAATATATATATATATATATATAATATATTATATATATATATATAATATATATATATATATATATATATATATATATTAAGTTCTAAATATGCATTATATACAAAATAATATATATTTAATATTTAATAATTAAAAAAAAGTATTTTTATGTGAAATATTTTCAGAAGGTAAAACAAAAATAAAAATGTATAGAAATGCATTTACACTATTTTTAGTATTTTAAATAAAATATATATATATTTATCTATCTATGTATAAACTAAAAAAAATTATATAAATACCTAATAAAATCAAAAATGGTGAGAAAAAATATTTTTATATTTTTAATGTCATGAGAAAAAATAAATAAGTCAAACAAAAAAAGAAAAAGTCAAAAAGAAATAAAAATAAAGAAAATGGACTCAGGGGGTGTAATAGCAATTATGTGGTGTAAATAAGAAAAAATACATAGGCCCAGCCCAAAGACCACTGTCTTCAACCTCCAGCAACAATATTTGAAAAAACGCGCGCCCTGTTCCTCATCTTCCAACTCTTGATTCATGGCTTTTTAGCAAAAACTCATAACATAACAAATGTTCAGCATGAAGAGACGATTCTAACCATGTATGGAACTTGACCTAACTCTCTAAGATGAAGGAGAATTTCTTCTGCCCCCAATTTCTGACCTAACTTTTATGCCATGTTCAGACTCAAAATTCTTGCAGCACACATAACATAAATGAAATCTAACTATATGGTCATGTTCAGGGCTATGATTGTGACTATTTTCTTCACAAACCTAAAGCTAACAATGCCTAATAAGAGAGATAAAACTTCATGAATGTACCTGTTCAGTTGGAATCGTACTTTGCAATGGAGGATGTTTCAGAGTAAAATGATGATTTGTATAGCTTCCTTGAAGTGTAAGGATGTTTTTCCAAGTGCTACTTTGTCTTGAAACTCTCTGAATCGTGCTAGTGAACTCCAACTGCAAGACAGAAAAGCAAAAATGGTGAAGTGGCTTAGAGGGATTACAAGTCAGGTTTCAGGTCATGGTTAGCTTGCATAGATGCTAGGGGATGTGTATGAATTGGTTTTGACAAGAATGCTCGAGAGAAATGGAAGTTGGTACTCAAACTGCAGAGGCAACTCTGTTTTTGCAGTTTTAGAGTGATTCTGAGATGGAGGGTGGATTGGAGGTCAAAGGCTCGTGCAAAAGCTTGGATATGATCTTTTGAATGTGTTTGATAACTTTGTTCTTGTGTTAGTGAGCTGAGATGGAAGTTGTCATAAGTTATGCTATGTTTCTTCTATGTGAAGCAAAGAAATGCAAGTTGGTGTTTTTGACTGATGCAGGCCCCCATAACAAGCTTCAAACCCTTGTCTTGATCAGTGCAATTAGCTCCTAAACTTGTGCCAATGAGATCCTAATTGTACTTGCTTGGATTTCAATTTGACATAAAGTGATCTTTTGCAAAAAAGGAAAGAAAGCTTTATCTAGTTTGGGATTAATCTTGCATACAATGTTCAAACTCATAGAACAACACCTTAACACAATGAATATGCATTAAATTATTGAGGCAACTTGGTTTAAGGACCTGTAATCTAACCTAAAGCATGCTGAGTTCAAATTGCCAAGTTATGAACATGAAAAATGGCCAATTCAAAAGTGAGTTTTTGCTATATTGTGAAATTCGATTCTCCCTAACCATGAGGTTGTTTGAGAAGTTCTTGGACATTTTGGAAATCTTGGAATGTGTACTACAATCCATATTTGAAATGCAAATTGAAATTCCAAGTGGAAGTGTATGGAAAATGGCCTTGAAGTGGTGGTAAAAACTTGTCAAAATAGGTCAAATTTTCACTAAGTTAAGAATGGTTTAGTGCCCTTATTCAAAAAATTTTAACTTGAGATACAAGCTTCAAATGAGAAAACTTTGTGAATCAAAGTTGTAGATTAGTAACAAGCTACAACTTTCATGTTTTGACTTTTGTTTGAATCCAAATGAATCATGGTGAAAAAGTGGGGCAAAGTTGGGAAAAAATTAGGGTTTTCCATAACTTAGAAAATTCTAAGTTATGAAAAATTCCATTTTAAAACCCTAATTTGCATTTCTTGGTTTCTTGGTGAACAAGTTTCATTATTTGGCATGTTTTGATGAAAAATGAATCTTGACTCTTGATTTTGACCAAAAAGTCAAAGTTTGACTTTTCAGTGTACAGTCAAAATTGATCAATTGACTGGGAAATTCAACTGTCAATCTTGTGTACTTGGGATCTTTTGAGCTTGATGAATGTGTCAAGACCATTTCATTGAGTCCTTGAGTCCATAGGTGAGCTTGGTTTGCCATTGGCCAGGTCAAACAGTCAAAAATTGCCTTTGTGCAGTCAAAACCCTAAAAATGACCATTTTGCCCTTTTGATGATCTGATCAAATTTCTTGTGGAATTGTGATCCAAACTTGATCAAATGGTCCATATGAGTTCATAATGTTGATGTGGGTCAATTTTCATGAGATTTGACTGTCAATTGGCCACAGTTGACTTTTTTCCCCAATACAGCTGATTTCTAGGTCATATGTCCAATTGACTGGGCAAAACTTGGAATCAAGACTTGAAACTTGGTATGGATAAACTTGGGAGTCCAACATGAAGCTATGAAAGTCATCTTAGGCTTTTTAGGTCAAAATATCTTTGTGCAAACACAAACCCTAATTTGGGTCAATCAGTGCAAGGAGAAATCTTGAGCAGAGGAAACCCTAATTGGATCTTGATCTTCAAAGGTCTGGTGATGAGAGAATGTTGAGGAAATGGGAGGGCAAATTTTGGGGTACAACAGTTACAGTAACAACTTACGATTGCTTAAAATAGCGCTAAATTTGTTCCGATTTGAAAAATAATCATTCGTGGCGCAAACCTATGTTTTCAAGACCAAGTATGTATAATTTGAAACCATGGATCCAATAACTTTTAAGTTCATTGTTGGAAGGCTTTGATTCTATCAATCCTCTAATGAACTTCATGAATTTTGGTTCAAGTGAATCATTTGAACATCGTTGATCATATGTGGTTACTTTGAGCATTTGAAATGAATGATATACTTGACAAAAAAGACAATAATTTGTACCAAGGGTTTCAAAAGTAGATACATGTTTTTACAAATACATTTCACTAATAATGTGTATCAAAGATTTCAAAATTAGAAATTTTTATATAAATTTATTTTATTTGTATTTTATCTAGAGTTATTATTAATTTTATTTACTTAAGAGTAATGTTTTCTCGTTTTTTTTTATTTGAATTTTTTTAAATATTATATTTAACTATATAAATTTTGTTTTTTTTTTTAATATTTTGTATTAATTACTATTTTTTATAAACAATGATTATCATTGGAAAAATTTCAAAGCGTACTCTTGTTCGAATACATAAGACAACTTAAAGAAGCCATACAATTACAATTGTAACTTAAAATATCTCATATAATTCTCAATTTCTAAATTATCATTTTAATAGGCCATCATGTTTATTGTATGGTTATTTGTCACTTTTGTGAAGGAGAAAAAAAAGATGATTGACACGTTTTCTTTGATTGTGCAATAAATTTACAATGTTGGAAAGAGGCAAGGTTGAGATTAAGCATCCTGAATTGTAACAACAAACAATTGGATCTGGAATAATGAGAACATGTATTTTAGAACTAGAAACATTTGGATTTGGAACAATTGAAAATAGTTACATAAGAACTTACGATTGCTTAAAATAGCGCTAAATATGTCTCGATTTGAAAAATAACCATTCGTGGCGCAAACCTATGTGTGCAAGCCGAATTATGTTTAATTTGAAACCTTGGATCCAATAACTTTGAAGTTCATTGTTAGAAGGCTTTGATTGTATCAATCCTCTAATGAACTTCATGAATTTTGGTTCAAATGAATCATTTGAACATCGTTGATCATATGTGGTTACTTTGAGTATTTGAAATGAATGATATACTTGACAAAAAGATAATAATTTGTACCAAGGATTTCAAAATGAGATACATGTTTTTACATATAAATTTAACTAATAATGTGTATCAAAGATTTCAAAATTAGAAATTTTGATATATATTTATTTTATTTTTTATTTTATCTAGAGTTATTATTAATTTTATTTACTTAAGAGTAATGTTTTCTCTTGTTTTATTTGAATTTATTTAAATATTATATTTAACTATATATATTTTGTTTTTTTTAATATTTTTTATTAATTACTATTTTTTTTTATAAACAAGGATTATCATTGAATAAATTACAAAGCGTACTCTTGTACGAATACATAAGACGACTCAAAGAAGCCATACAATTACACTTGTAACTTGAAATGTCTCATATAATTCTTAACTTCTAAATTATCATTTTAATAGGCCATCATGTTCGTTGTCTGGTTATTTGTCACTTTTTGTGAAGGAGAAGGAAAAGATGATTGACACGTTCCCTTTGGTTGTACGATAAATTTACAATGTTGGAAAGAGGTAAGGTTGAGATTAATCATACTTAATTGTAACAACAAACAATTGGATTTGGGATAATGAGAAGATGTATTTTAGAACTGGAAACATTTGGATTCGGAACAATTGAAAATAGTTCCAGTAACAACTTACGATTGCTTAAAATAGCGCTAAATTTGTCCCGATTTGAAGAATAATCATTCGTGGCGCAAACCAATATTTGCAAGCCCAAGTATGTTTAATTTGAAACCTTGGATCCAATAACTTTGAAGTTCATTGTTGGAAGGCTTTGATTCTATCAATCCTATAATGAACTTCATGAATTTTGGTTCAAGTGAATCATTTGAACATCGTTGATCATATGTGGTTACTTTGAGCATTTGAAATGAATGATATACTTGACAAAAAAGACAATAATTTGTACCAAGCATTTCAAAATTAGATACATGTTTTTACAAATACATTTCACTAATAATGTGTATCAAAGATTTCAAAATTAGAAATTTTTATATATATTTATTTTATTTTTATTTTATCTAGAGTTATTATTAATTTTATTTACTTAAGAGTAATGTTCTCTTTTTTTTTATTTGAATTTTTTTAAATATTATATTTAACTATATAAATTTTGTTTTTTTAAAATATTTTTTATTAATTACTATTTTTTATAAACAAGGATTATCATTGAAAAAATTACAAAGCGTACTCTTGTTCGAATACATAAGACAACTTAAAGAAGCTATACAATTACAGTTGTAACTTAAAATATCTCCTATAATTCTCAATTTCTAAATTATCATTTTAATAGGCCATCGTGTTTATTGTCTGGTTATTTGTCACTTTTGTGAAGGAGAAAAAAAAGATGATTGACACGTTTTCTTTGATTGTAGAATAAATTTATAATGTTGGAAAGAGGCAAGGTTGAGATTAATCATCCTTAATTGTAACAACAAACAATTGGATTTGGGATAATGAGAAGATGTATTTTAGAAATGGAAACATTTGGATTCGCAACAATTGAAAATAGTTACAGTAACAACTTATGATTGCTTAAAATAGCGCTAAATTTGTCCCGATTAGAAAAATAATCATTCGTGGTGCAAACCTATGTTTGCAAGCCCAAGTATGTTTAATTTGAAACCCTGGATCCAATAACTTTGAAGTTCATTGTTGGAAGGCTTTGATCCTATCAATCCTCTAATGAACTTCATGAATTTTGGTTCAAATGAATCATTTGAACATCGTTCATCATATGTGGTTACTTTGAGCATTTGAAATGAATAATATACTTGACAAAAAGATAATAATTTGTACCAAGGATTTCAAAATTAGATACATGTTTTTACAAATAAATTTAACTAATAATGTGTATCAAAGATTTCAAAATTAGAAATTTTGATATATATTTATTTTATTTGTATTTTATCTAGAGTTATTGTTAATTTTATTTACTTAAGAGTAATGTTTTCTCTTGTTTTATTTGAATTTATTTAAATATTATATTTAACTATATATATTTTGTTTTTTTTATAATATTTTTTATTAATTACTATTTTTTTTATAAACAATGATCATCATTGAATAAATTACAAAGCGTACTCTTGTACGAATACATAAGACGACTCAAAGAAGCCATACAATTCTTAACTTCTAAATTATCATTTTAATAGGCCATCATTTTCGTTGTCTGGTTATTTGTCACTTTTGTGAAGGAGAAGGAAAAGATGATTGACACGTTCTCTTTGGTTGTACGATAAATTTACAATGTTGGAAAGAGGTAAGGTTGAGATTAATCATCCTTAATTGTAATAACAAACAATTTGATTTGGGATAATGAGAAGATGTATTTTAGAACTGGAAACATTTGGATTCGGAACAATTGAAAATAGTTACAGTAACAACTTACGATTGCTTAAAATAACGCTAAATTTGTCCCGATTTGAAAAATAATCATTCGTGGCGCAAACCAATGTTTGCAAGCCCAAGTATGTTTAATTTGAAACCTTGGATCCAATAACTTTGAAGTTCATTGTTGGAATGCTTTGATTCTATCAATCCTATAATGAACTTCATGAATTTTGGTTCAAGTGAATCATTTGAACATCGTTGATCATATGTGGTTACTTTGAGCATTTGAAATGAATGATATACTTGACAAAAAAGACAATAATTTGTACCAAGGATTTCAAAATTAGATACATGTTTTTACAAATACATTTCACTAATAATGTGTATCAAAGATTTCAAAATTAGAAATTTTTATATATACTTATTTTATTTTTATTTTATCTAGAGTTATTATTAATTTTATTTACTTAAGAGTAATGTTCTCTTTTTTTTTATTTGAATTTTTTTAAATATTATATTTAACTATATAAATTTTGTTTTTTTTAAATATTTTTTATTAATTACTATTTTTTATAAACAAGGATTATCATTGAAAAAATTACAAAGCGTACTCTTGTTCGAATACATAAGACAACTTAAAGAAGCTATACAATTATAGTTGTAACTTAAAATATCTCCTATAATTCTCAATTTCTAAATTATCATTTTAATAGGCCATCATGTTTATTGTCTGGTTATTTGTCACTTTTGTGAAGGAGAAAAAAAAGATGATTGACACGTTTTCTTTGATTGTAGAATAAATTTACAATGTTGGAAAGAGGCAAGGTTGAGATTAATCATCCTTAATTGTAACAACAAACAATTGGATTTGGGATAATGAGAAGATGTATTTTAGAAATGGAAACATTTGGATTCGGAACAATTGAAAATAGTTACAGTAACAACTTATGATTGCTTAAAATAGCGCTAAATTTGTCCCGATTTGAAAAATAAGCATTCGTGGTGCAAACCTATGTTTGCAAGCCCAAGTATGTTTAATTTGAAACCTTGGATCCAATAACTTTGAAGTTCATTGTTGGAAGGCTTTGATCCTATCAATCCTCTAATGAACTTCATGAATTTTGGTTCAAATGAATCATTTGAACATCGTTGATCATATGTGGTTACTTTGAGCATTTGAAATGAATAATATACTTGACAAAAAGATAATAGTTTGTACCAAGGATTTCAAAATTAGATACATGTTTTTACAAATAAATTTAACTAATAATGTGTATCAAAGATTTCAAAATTAGAAATTTTGATATATATTTATTTTATTTGTATTTTATCTAGAGTTATTATTAATTTTATTTACTTAAGAGTAATGTTTTCTCTTGTTTTTTTTGAATTTATTTAAATATTATATTTAACTATATATATTTTGTTTTTTTTATAATATTTTTTATTAATTAATATTTTTTTTTATAAACAAGGATCATCATTGAATAAATTACAAAGCGTACTCTTGTACGAATACATAAGACGACTCAAAGAAGCCATACAATTCTTAACTTCTAAATTATCATTTTAATAGGCCATCATTTTCGTTGTCTGGTTATTTGTCACTTTTGTGAAGGTGAAGGAAAAGATGATTGACACGTTCTCTTTGGTTGTACGATAAATTTACAACGTTGGAAAGAGGTAAGGTTGAGATTAATTATCCTTAATTGTAACAACAAACAATTGGATTTGGGTTAATGAGAAGATGTATTTTAGAACTGGAAACATTTGTATTCGGAACAATTGAAAATAGTTACAGTAACAACTTACGATTGCTTAAAATAGCGCTAAATTTGTCCCGATTTAAAAAATTATTATTCGTGGCGCAAACCAATGTTTGAAAGCCCAAGTATGTTTAATTTGAAACCTTAGATCCAATAACTTTGAAGTTCATTGTTGGAAGACTTTGATTCTATCAATCCTCTAATGAACTTCATGAATTTTGGTTCAAGTGAATCATTTGAACATCGTTGATCATATGTGGTTACTTTGAGCATTTGAAATGAATGATATACTTGACAAAAAAGACAAAAATTTGTACTAAGGATTTCAAAAGTAGATACATGTTTTTACAAATACATTTCACTAATAATGTGTATCAAAGATTTCAAAATTAGAAATTTTTATATATATTTATTTTATTTTTATTTTATCTAGAGTTATTATTAATTTTATTTACTTAAGAGTAATGTTTTCTCTTTTTTTTTTATTTGAATTTTTTTAAATATTATATTTAACTATATAAATTTTGTTTTTTTTTTAATATTTTGTATTAATTACTATTTTTTATAAACAATGATTATCATTGGAAAAATTTCAAAGCGTACTCTTGTTCGAATACATAAGACAACTTAAAGAAGCCATACAATTACAATTGTAACTTAAAATATCTCATATAATTCTCAATTTCTAAATTATCATTTTAATATGCCATCATGTTTATTGTCTGGTTATTTGTCACTTTTGTGAAAGAGAAAAAAAAGATGATTGATACGTTTTCTTTGATTGTGCAATAAATTTACAATGTTGGAAAGAGGCAAGGTTGAGATTAAGGATCCTGAATTGTAACAACAAACAATTGGATCTGGAATAATGAGAACATGTATTTTAGAACTGGAAACATTTGGATTTGGAACAATTGAAAATAGTTACATAAGAACTTACGATTGCTTAAAATAGCGCTAAATATGTCTCGATTTGAAAAATAACCATTCGTGGCGCAAACCTATGTGTGCAAGCCGAATTATGTTTAATTTGAAACCTTGGATCCAATAACTTTGAAGTTCATTGTTAGAAGGCTTTGATTGTATCAATCCTCTAATGAACTTCATGAATTTTGGTTCAAATGAATCATTTGAACATCGTTGATCATATGTGGTTACTTTGAGTATTTGAAATGAATGATATACTTGACAAAAAGATAATAATTTGTACCAAGGATTTCAAAATGAGATACATGTTTTTACATATAAATTTCACTAATAATGTGTATCAAAGATTTCAAAATTAGAAATTTTGATATATATTTATTTTATTTGTATTTTATCTGGAGTTATTATTAATTTTATTTACTTAAGAGTAATGTTTTCTCTTGTTTTATTTGAATTTATTTAAATATTATATTTAACTATATATATTTTGTTTTTTTTTAATATTTTTTATTAATTACTATTTTTTTTTATAAACAAGGATTATCATTGAATAAATTACAAAGCGTACTCTTGTACGAATACATAAGATGACTCAAAGAAGCCATACAATTACACTTGTAACTTGAAATGTCTCATATAATTCTTAACTTCTAAATTATCATTTTAATAGGCCATCATGTTCGTTGTCTGGTTATTTGTCACTTTTTGTGAAGGAGAAGGAAAAGATGATTGACACGTTCTCTTTGGTTGTACGATAAATTTACAATGTTGGAAAGAGGTAAGGTTGAGATTAATCATACTTAATTGTAACAACAAACAATTGGATTTGGGATAATGAGAAGATGTATTTTAGAACTGGAAACATTTGGATTCGGAACAATTGAAAATAGTTCCAGTAACAACTTACGATTGCTTAAAATAGCGCTAAATTTGTCCCGATTTGAAGAATAATCATTCGTGGCACAAACCAATATTTGCAAGCCCAAGTATGTTTAATTTGAAACCTTGGATCCAATAACTTTGAAGTTCATTGTTGGAAGGCTTTGATTCTATCAATCCTATAATGAACTTCATGAATTTTGGTTCAAGTGAATCATTTGAACATCGTTGATCATATGTGGTTACTTTGAGCATTTGAAATGAATGATATACTTGACAAAAAAGACAATAATTTGTACCAAGGATTTCAAAATTAGATACATGTTTTTACAAATACATTTCACTAATAATGTGTATCAAAGATTTCAAAATTAGAAATTTTTATATATATTTATTTTATTTTTATTTTATCTAGAGTTATTATTAATTTTATTTACTTAAGAGTAATGTTCTCTTTTTTTTTATTTGAATTTTTTTAAATATTATATTTAACTATATAAATTTTGTTTTTTTTAAATATTTTTTATTAATTACTATTTTTTATAAACAAGGATTATCATTGAAAAAATTACAAAGCGTACTCTTGTTCGAATACATAAGACAACTTAAAGAAGCTATACAATTACAGTTGTAACTTAAAATATCTCCTATAATTCTCAATTTCTAAATTATCATTTTAATAGGCCATCGTGTTTATTGTCTGGTTATTTGTCACTTTTGTGAAGGAGAAAAAAAAGATGATTGACACGTTTTCTTTGATTGTAGAATAAATTTACAATGTTGGAAAGAGGCAAGGTTGAGATTAATCATCCTTAATTGTAACAACAAACAATTGGATTTGGGATAATGAGAAGATGTATTTTAGAAATGGAAACATTTGGATTCGCAACAATTGAAAATAGTTACAGTAACAACTTATGATTGCTTAAAATAGCGCTAAATTTGTCCCGATTAGAAAAATAATCATTCGTGGTGCAAACCTATGTTTGCAAGCCCAAGTATGTTTAATTTGAAACCTTGGATCCAATAACTTTGAAGTTCATTGTTGGAAGGCTTTGATCCTATCAATCCTCTAATGAACTTCATGAATTTTGGTTCAAATGAATCATTTGAACATCGTTCATCATATGTGGTTACTTTGAGCATTTGAAATGAATAATATACTTGACAAAAAGATAATAATTTGTACCAAGGATTTCAAAATTAGATACATGTTTTTACAAATAAATTTAACTAATAATGTGTATCAAAGATTTCAAAATTAGAAATTTTGATATATATTTATTTTATTTGTATTTTATCTAGAGTTATTGTTAATTTTATTTACTTAAGAGTAATGTTTTCTCTTGTTTTATTTGAATTTATTTAAATATTATATTTAACTATATATATTTTGTTTTTTTTATAATATTTTTTATTAATTACTATTTTTTTTTTATAAACAAGGATCATCATTGAATAAATTACAAAGCGTACTCTTGTACGAATACATAAGACGACTCAAAGAAGCCATACAATTCTTAACTTCTAAATTATCATTTTAATAGGCCATCATTTTCGTTGTCTGGTTATTTGTCACTTTTGTGAAGGAGAAGGAAAAGATGATTGACACGTTCTCTTTGGTTGTACGATAAATTTACAATGTTGGAAAGAGGTAAGGTTGAGATTAATCATCCTTAATTGTAACAACAAACAATTGGATTTGGGATAATGAGAAGATGTATTTTAGAACTGGAAACATTTGGATTCGGAACAATTGAAAATAGTTACAGTAACAACTTACGATTGCTTAAAATAGCGCTAAATTTGTCCCGATTTGAATCATTCGTGGCGCAAACCAATGTTTGCAAGCCCAAGTATGTTTAATTTGAAACCTTGGATCCAATAACTTTGAAGTTCATTGTTGGAAGGCTTTGATTCTATCAATCCTATAATGAACTTCATGAATTTTGGTTCAAGTGAATCATTTGAACATCGTTGATCATATGTGGTTAGTTTGAGCATTTGAAATGAATGATATACTTGACAAAAAAGACAATAATTTGTACCAAGGATTTCAAAATTAGATACATGTTTTTACAAATACATTTCACTAATAATGTGTATCAAAGATTTCAAAATTAGAAATTTTTATATATACTTATTTTATTTTTATTTTATCTAGAGTTATTATTAATTTTATTTACTTAAGAGTAATGTTCTCTTTTTTTTTATTTGAATTTTTTTAAATATTATATTTAACTATATAAATTTTGTTTTTTTTTAAATATTTTTTATTAATTACTATTTTTTATAAACAAGGATTATCATTGAAAAAATTACAAAGCGTACTCTTGTTCGAATACATAAGACAACTTAAAGAAGCTATACAATTACAGTTGTAACTTAAAATATCTCCTATAATTCTCAATTTCTAAATTATCATTTTAATAGGCCATCATGTTTATTGTCTGGTTATTTGTCACTTTTGTGAAGGAGAAAAAAAAGATGATTGACACGTTTTCTTTGATTGTAGAATAAATTTACAATGTTGGAAAGAGGCAAGGTTGAGATTAATCATCCTTAATTGTAACAAGAAACAATTGGATTTGGGATAATGAGAAGATGTATTTTAGAAATGGAAACATTTGGATTCGGAACAATTGAAAATAGTTACAGTAACAACTTATGATTGCTTAAAATAGCGCTAAATTTGTCCCGATTTGAAAAATAAATATTCGTGGTGCAAACCTATGTTTGCAAGCCCAAGTATGTTTAATTTGAAACCTTGGATCCAATAACTTTGAAGTTCATTGTTGGAAGGCTTTGATCCTATCAATCCTCTAATGAACTTCATGAATTTTGGTTCAAATGAATCATTTGAACATCGTTGATCATATGTGGTTACTTTGAGCATTTGAAATGAATAATATACTTGACAAAAAGATAATAATTTGTACCAAGGATTTCAAAATTAGATACATGTTTTTACAAATAAATTTAACTAATAATGTGTATCAAAGATTTCAAAATTAGAAATTTTGATATATATTTATTTTATTTGTATTTTATCTAGAGTTATTATTAATTTTATTTACTTAAGAGTAATGTTTTCTCTTGTTTTTTTTGAATTTATTTAAATATTATATTTAACTATATATATTTTGTTTTTTTTATAATATTTTTTATTAATTAATATTTTTTTTTATAAACAAGGATCATCATTGAATAAATTACAAAGCGTACTCTTGTACGAATACATAAGACGACTCAAAGAAGCCATACAATTCTTAACTTCTAAATTATCATTTTAATAGGCCATCATTTTCGTTGTCTGGTTATTTGTCACTTTTGTGAAGGTGAAGGAAAAGATGATTGACACGTTCTCTTTGGTTGTACGATAAATTTACAACGTTGGAAAGAGGTAAGGTTGAGATTAATTATCCTTAATTGTAACAACAAACAATTGGATTTGGGTTAATGAGAAGATGTATTTTAGAACTGGAAACATTTGTATTCGGAACAATTGAAAATAGTTATAGTAACAACTTACGATTGCTTAAAATAGCGCTAAATTTGTCCCGATTTGAAAAATAATTATTCGTGGCGCAAACCAATGTTTGAAAGCCCAAGTATGTTTAATTTGAAACCTTAGATCCAATAACTTTGAAGTTCATTGTTGGAAGACTTTGATTCTATCAATCCTCTAATGAACTTCATGAATTTTGGTTCAAGTGAATCATTTGAACATCGTTGATCATATATGGTTACTTTGAGCATTTGAAATGAATGATATACTTGACAAAAAAGACAAAAATTTGTACTAAGGATTTCAAAAGTAGATACATGTTTTTACAAATACATTTCACTAATAACGTGTATCAAAGATTTCAAAATTAGAAATTTTTATATATATTTATTTTATTTTTATTTTATCTAGAGTTATTATTAATTTTATTTACTTAAGAGTAATGTTTTCTCTTTTTTTTTATTTGAATTTTTTTAAATATTATATTTAACTATATAAATTTTGTTTTTTTTTAATATTTTTTATTAATTACTATTTTTTATAAACAAGGATCATCATTGAAAAAATTACAAGGCGTACTCTTGTTCGAATACATAAGACAACTTAAAGAAGCCATGCAATTACAGTTGTAACTTAAAATATCTCATATAATTCTCAATTTCTAAATTATCATTTTAATAGGCCATCATGTTTATTGTCTGGTTATTTGTCACTTTTGTGAAGGAGAAAAAAAAGATGATTGACACGTTTTCTTTGATTGTACAATAAATTTACAATGTTGGAAATAGGCAAGGTTGAGATTAAACATCCTGAATTGTAACAACAAACAATTGGATATGGAATAATGAGAACATGTATTTTAGAACTGGAAACATTTGGATTTGGAACAATTGAAAATAGTTACATAAGAACTTACGATTGCTTAAAATAGCGCTAAATTTGTCTCGATTTGAAACATAACCATTTGTGGCGCAAACCTATGTGTGCAAGCCGAATTATGTTTAATTTGAAACCTTGGATCCAATAACTTTGAAGTTCATTGTTAGAAGGCTTTGATTCTATCAATCCTCTAATGAACTTCATGAATTTTGGTTCAAATGAATCATTTGAACATCGTTGATCATATGTGGTTACTTTGAGCATTTGAAATGAATGATATACTTGACAAAAAGATAATAATTTGTACCAAGGATTTCAAAATTAGATACATGTTTTTACAAATAAATTTAACTAATAATGTGTATCAAAGATTTCAAAATTAGAAATTTTGATATATATTTATTTTATTTGTATTTTATCTAGAGTTATTATTAATTTTATTTAATTAAGAGTAATGTTTTCTCTTGTTTTATTTGAATTTATTTAAATATTACATTTAACTATATATATTTTTTTTTTTTTATATTTTTTATTAATTACTATTTTTTTTTATAAACAAGGATCATCATTGAATAAATTACAAAGCGTACTCTTGTACGAATACATAAGACGACTCAAAGAAGCAATACAATTCTTAAATTCTAAATTTCATTTTAATAGGCCATCATTTTCGTTGTCTGGTTATTTGTCACTTTTGTGAAGGAGAAGGAAAAGATGATTGACACGTTCTCTTTGGTTGTACGATAAATTTACAACCGTTGGAAAGAGGTAAGGTTGAGATTAATCATCCTTAATTGTAACAACAAACAATTGGATTTGGGATAATGAGAAGATGTATTTTAGAACTGGAAACATTTGGATTCCGAACAATTGAAAATAGTTACAGTAACAACTTACGAATGCTTAAAATAGCGCTAAATTTGTCCCGATTTGAAAAATAATCATTCGTGGCGCAAACCAATGTTTGCAAGCCCAAGTATGTTTAATTTGAAACCTTAGATCCAATAACTTTGAAGTTCATTGTTGGAAGACTTTGATTCTATCAATCCTCTAATGAACTTCATGAATTTTGGTTCAAGTGAATCATTTGAACATCGTTGATCATATGTGGTTACTTTGAGCATTTGAAATGAATGATATACTTGACAAAAAAGACAATAATTTGTACCAAGAATTTCAAAAGTAGATACATGTTTTTACAAATACATTTCACTAATAATGTGTATCAAAGATTTCAAAATTAGAAATTTATCTATATATTTATTTTATTTTTATTTTATCTAGAGTTATTATTAATTTTATTTACTTAAGAGTAATGTTTTCTCTTTTTTTTTATTTGAATTTTTCTAAATATTATATTTAACTATATAAATTTTGTGTTTTTTTAATATTTTTTATTAATTACTATTTTTTATAAACAAGGATTATCATTGAAAAAATTACAAAGCGTACTCTTGTTCGAATACATAAGACAACTTAAAGAAGCCATACAATTACAATTGTAACTTAAAATATCTCATATAATTCTCAATTTCTAAATTATCATTTTAATAGGCCATCATGTTTATTGTCTGGTTATTTGTCACTTTTGTGAAGGAGAAAAAAAAGATGATTGACACGTTTTCTTTGATTGTACAATAAATTTACAATGTTGGAAATAGGCAAGGTTGAGATTAAACATCCTGAATTGTAACAACAAACAATTGGATATGGAATAATGAGAACATGTATTTTAGAACTGGAAACATTTGGATTTGGACCAATTGAAAATAGTTACATAAGAACTTACGATTGCTTAAAATAGCGCTAAATTTGTCTCGATTTGAAAAATAACCATTCGTGGCGCAAACCTATGTGTGCAAGCCGAATTATGTTTAATTTGAAACCTTGAATCCAATAACTTTGAAGTTCATTGTTAGAAGGCTTTTATTCTATCAATCCTCTAATGAACTTCATGAATTTTGGTTCAAATGAATCATTTGAACATCGTTGATCATATGTGGTTACTTTGAGCATTTGTAATGAATGATATAGTTGACAAAAAGATAATAATTTGTACCAAGGATTTCAAAATTAGATACATGTTTTTACAAATAAATTTAACTAATAATGTGTATCAAAGATTTCAAAATTAGAAATTTTGATATATATTTGTTTTATTTGTATTTTATCTAGAGTTATTATTAATTTTATTTACTTAAGAGTAATGTTTTCTCTTGTTTTATTTGAATTTATTTAAATATTATATTTAACTATATATATTTTGTTTTTTTTTTATATTTTTTATTAATTACTATTTTTTTTTATAAACAAGGATTATAATTGAATAAATTACAAAGCGTACTCTTATACGAATACATAAGACGACTCAAAGAAGCCATACAATTACACTTGTAACTTGAAATGTCTCATATAATTCTTAACTTCTAAATTATCATTTTAATAGGCCATCATGTTCGGTATCTGGTTATTTGTCACTTTTGTGAAGGAGAAGGAAAAGATGATTGACACGTTCTCTTTAATTGTACGATAAATTTACAATGTTGGAAAAAGGTAAGGTTGAGATTAATCATACTTCATTGTAACAACAAACAATTGGATTTGGGATAATGAGAAGATGTATTTTAGAACTGGAAACATTTGGATTCGGAATAATTGAAAATAGTTACAGTAACAACTTACGATTGCTTAAAATAGCGTTAAATTTGTCCCGATTTGAAGAATAATCATTCATGGCGCAAACCAATGTTTGCAAGCCCAAGTATGTTTAATTTAAAACCTTGGATCCAATAACTTTGAAGTTCATTGTTGGAAGGCTTTGATTCTATCAATCCTCTAATGAACTTCATGAATTTTGGTTCAAGTGAATCATTTGAACATCGTTGATCGTATGTGGTTACTTTGAGCATTTGAAATGAATGATATACTTGACAAAAAAGACAATAATTTGTACCAAGGATTTCAAAAGTAGATACATATTTTTACAAATACATTTCACTAATAATGTGTATCAAAGATTTCAAAATTAGAAATTTTTATATATATTTATTTTATTTTTATTTTATCTAGAGTTATTATTAATCTTATTTACTTAAGAGTAATGTTTTCTCTTTTTTTTATATTTGAATTTTTTTAAATATTATATTTAACTATATAAATTTTTTTTTTTTAATATTTTTTATTAATTACTATTTTTTATAAACAATGATTATCATTGAAAAAATTACAAAGCGTACTCTTGTTCGAATACATAAGACATATTAAAGAAGCCATACAATTACAGTTGTAACTTAAAATATCTCCTATAATTCTCAATTTCTAATTTATCATTTTAATAGGTCATCATGTTTATTGTCTGCTTATTTGTCACTTTTGTGAAGGAGAAAAAAAAGATGATTGACACGTTTTCTTTGATTGTACAATAAATTTACAATGTTGGAAAGAGGCAAGGTTGAGATTAATTATCCTTAATTGTAACAACAAACAATTGGATTTGGGTTAATGAGAAGATGTATTTTAGAACTGGAAACATTTGTATTCGGAACAATTGAAAATAGTTACAGAAACAACTTACGATTGCTTAAAATAGCGCTAAATTTGTCCCGATTTGAAAAATAATCATTCGTGGCGCAAACCAATGTTTGAAAGCCCAAGTATGTTTAATTTGAAACCTTAGATCCAATAACTTTGAAGTTCATTGTTGGAAGACTTTGATTCTATCAATCCTCTAATGAACTTCATGAATTTTGGTTCAAGTGAATCATTTGAACATCGTTGATCATATGTGGTTACTTTGAGCATTTGAAATGAATGATATACTTGACAAAAAAGACAAAAATTTGTACTAAGGATTTCAAAAGTAGATACATGTTTTTACAAATACATTTCACTAATAATGTGTATCAAAGATTTCAAAATTAGAAATTTTTGTATATATTTATTTTATTTTTATTTTATCTAGAGTTATTATTAATTTTATTTACTTAAGAGTAATGTTTTCTCTTTTTTTTTTTATTTGAATTTTTTTAAATATTATATTTAACTATATAAATTTTGTTTTTTTTTTAATATTTTTTATTAATTACTATTTTTTATAAACAAGGATCATCATTGAAAAAATTACAAGGCGTACTCTTGTTCGAATACATAAGACAACTTAAAGAAGCCATACAATTACAGTTGTAACTTAAAATATCTCATATAATTCTCAATTTCTAAATTATCATTTTAATAGGCCATCATGTTTATTGTCTGGTTATTTGTCACTTTTGTGAAGGAGAAAAAAAAGATGATTGACACGTTTTCTTTGATTGTACAATAAATTTACAATGTTGGAAATAGGCAAGGTTGAGATTAAACATCCTGAATTGTAACAACAAACAATTGGATATGGAATAATGAGAACATGTATTTTAGAACTGGAAACATTTGGATTTGGAACAATTGAAAATAGTTACATAAGAACTTACGATTGCTTAAAATAGCGCTAAATTTGTCTCGATTTGAAACATAACCATTCGTGGCGCAAACCTATGTGTGCAAGCCGAATTATGTTTAATTTGAAACCTTGGATCCAATAACTTTGAAGTTCATTGTTAGAAGGCTTTGATTCTATCAATCCTCTAATGAACTTCATGAATTTTGGTTCAAATGAATCATTTGAACATCGTTGATCATACGTGGTTACTTTGAGCATTTGAAATGAATGATATACTTGACAAAAAGATAATAATTTGTACCAAGGATTTCAAAATTAGATACATGTTTTTACAAATAAATTTAACTAATAATGTGTATCAAAGATTTCAAAATTAGAAATTTTGATATATATTTATTTTATTTGTATTTTATCTAGAGTTATTATTAATTTTATTTAATTAAGAGTAATGTTTTCTCTTGTTTTATTTGAATTTATTTAAATATTATATTTAACTATATATATTTTGTTTTTTTTATATTTTTTATTAATTACTATTTTTTTTTATAAAGAAGGATCATCATTGAATAAATTACAAAGCGTACTCTTGTACGAATACATTAGACGACTCAAAGAAGCAATACAATTCTTAAATTCTAAATTATCATTTTAATAGGCCATCATTTTCGTTGTCTGGTTATTTGTCACTTTTGTGAAGGAGAAGGAAAAGATGATTGACACGTTCTCTTTGGTTGTACGATAAATTTACAACGTTGGAAAGAGGTAAGGTTGAGATTAATCATCCTTAATTGTAACAACAAACAATTGGATTTGGGATAATGAGAAGATGTATTTTAGAACTGGAAACATTTGGATTCGGAACAATTGAAAATAGTTACAGTAACAACTTGCGATTGCTTAAAATAGCGCTAAATTTGTCCTGATTTGAAAAATAATCATTCGTGGCGCAAACCAATGTTTGCAAGCCCAAGTATGTTTAATTTGAAACCTTAGATCCAATAACTTTGAAGTTCATTGTTGGAAGACTTTGATTCTATCAATCCTCTAATGAACTTCATGAATTTTGGTTCAAGTGAATCATTTGAACATCGTTGATCATATGCGGTTACTTTGAGCATTTGAAATGAATGATATACTTGACAAAAAAGACAATAATTTGTACCAAGAAATTCAAAAGTAGATACATGTTTTTACAAATACATTTCACTAATAATGTGTATCAAAGATTTCAAAATTAGAAATTTATATATATATTTATTTTATTTTTATTTTATCTAGAGTTATTATTAATTTTATTTACTTAAGAGTAATGTTTTCTCTTTTTTTTTTATTTGAATTTTTTTAAATATTATATTTAACTATATAAATTTTGTGTTTTTTTAATATTTTTTATTAATTACTATTTTTTATAAACAAGGATTATCATTGAAAAAATTACAAAGCGTACTCTTGTTCGAATACATAAGACAACTTAAAGAAGCCATACAATTACAGTTGTAACTTAAAATATCTCATATAATTCTCAATTTCTAAATTATCATTTTAATAGGCCATCATGTTTATTGTCTGGTTATTTGTCACTTTTGTGAAGGAGAAAAAAAAGATGATTGACACGTTTTCTTTGATTGTACAATAAATTTACAATGTTGGAACGAGGCAAGGTTGAGATTAAACATCCTGAATTATAACAACAAACAATTGGATCTGGAATAATGAGAACATGTATTTTAGAACTGGAAACATTTGGATTTGGACCAATTGAAAATAGTTACATAAGAACTTACGATTGCTTAAAATAGCGCTAAATTTGTCTCGATTTGAAAAATAACCATTCGTGGCGCAAACCTATGTGTGCAAGCCGAATTATGTTTAATTTGAAACCTTGGATCTAATAACTTTGAAGTTCATTGTTAGAAGGATTTGATTCTATCAATCCTCTAATGAACTTCATGAATTTTGGTTCAAATGAATCATTTGAACATCGTTGATCATATGTGGTTACTTTGAGCATTTGAAATGAATGATGTACTTGACAAAAAGATAATAATTTGTACCAAGGATTTCAAAATTAGATACATGTTTTTACAAATAAATTTAACTAATAATGTGTATCAAAGATTTCAAAATTAGAAATTTTGATATATATTTATTTTATTTGTATTTTATCTAGAGTTATTATTAATTTTATTTACTTAAGAGTAATGTTTTCTCTTGTTTTATTTGAATTAATTTAAATATTATATTTAACTATATATATTTTGTTTTTTTTTTATATTTTTTATTAATTACTATTTTTTTTTATAAACAAGGATTATAATTGAATAAATTACAAAGCGTACTCTTATACGAATACATAAGACGACTTAAAGAAGGCATACAATTACACTTGTAACTTGAAATGTCTCATATAATTCTTAACTTCTAAATTATCATTTTAATAGGCCATCATGTTCGTTGTCTGGTTATTTGTCACTTTTGTGAAGGAGAAGGAAAAGATGATTGACACGTTCTCTTTGGTTGTACGATAAATTTACAATGTTGGAAAGAGGTAAGGTTGAGATTAATCATACTTAATTGTAACAACAAACAATTGGATTTGGGATAATGAGAAGATGTATTTTAGAACTGGAAACATTTGGATTCGGAACAATTGAAAATAGTTACAGTAACAACTTACGATTGCTTAAAATAGCGTTAAATTTGTCCCGATTTGAAGAATAATCATTCATGGCGCAAACCAATGTTTGCAAGCCCAAGTATGTTTAATTTGAAACCTTGGATCCAATAACTTTGAAGTTCATTGTTGGAAGGCTTTGATTCTATCAATCCTCTAATGAACTTCATGAATTTTGGTTCAAGTGAATCATTTGAACATCGTTGATCGTATGTGGTTACTTTGAGCATTTGAAACGAATGATGTACTTGACAAAAAAGACAATAATTTGTACCAAGGATTTCAAAAGTAGATACATGTTTTTACAAATACATTTCACTAATAATGTGTATCAAAGATTTCAAAATTAGAAATTTTTATATATATTTATTTTATTTTTATTTTATCTAGAGTTATTATTAATCTTATTTACTTAAGAGTAATGTTTTCTCTTTTTTTTATATTTGAATTTTTTTAAATATTATATTTAACTATATAAATTTTTTTTTTTTTAATATTTTTTATTAATTACTATTTTTTATAAACAAGGATTATCATTGAAAAAATTACAAAGCGTACTCTTGTTCGAATACATAAGACAACTTAAAGAAGCCATACAATTACAGTTGTAACTTAAAATATCTCCGATAATTCTCAATTTCTAATTTATCATTTTAATAGGTCATCATGTTTATTGTCTGCTTATTTGTCACTTTTGTGAAGGAGAAAAAAAAGATGATTGACACGTTTTCTTTGATTGTACAATAAATTTACAATGTTGGAAAGAGGCAAGGTTGAGATTAATCATCCTTAATTGTAATAACAAACAATTGTATTTGGGATAATGAGAAGATGTATTTTAGAACTGGAAACATTTGGATTTGGAACAATTGAAAATAGTTACAGTAACAACTTATGATTGCTTAAAATAGCGCTAAATTTGTCCCGATTTGAAAAATAATCATTCGTGGTGCAAACCTATGTTTGCAAGCCCAAGTAGGTTTAATTTGAAACCTTGGATCCAATAACTTTTAAGTTCATTGTTGGAAGGCTTTGATCCTATCAATCCTCTAATGAACTTCATGAATTTTGGTTCAAATGAATCATTTGAACATCGTTGATCATATGTGGTTACTTTGAGCATTTGAAATGAATAATATACTTGACAAAAAGATAATAATTTGTACCAAGGATTTCAAAATTAGATACATGTTTTTACAAATAAATTTAACTAATAATGTGTATCAAAGATTTCAAAATTAGAAATTTTGATATATATTTATTTTATTTGTATTTTATCTAGAGTTATTATTAATTTTATTTACTTAAGAGTAATGTTTTCTCTTGTTTTATTTTTATTTATTTAAATATTATATTTACCTATATATATTTTGTTTTTTTTTTTATATTTTTTATTAATTACTATTTTTTTTTATAAACAAGGATCATCATTGAATAAATTACAAAGCGTACTCTTGTACGAATACATAAGACGACTCAAAGAAGCCATACAATTCTTAACTTCTAAATTATCATTTTAATAGGCCATCATTTTCGTTGACTGGTTATTTGTCACTTTTGTGAAGGAGAAGGAAAAGATGATTGACACGTTCTCTTTGGTTGTACGATAAATTTACAACGTTGGAAAGAGGTAAGGTTGAGATTAATCATCCTTAATTGTAACAACCAAACAATTGGATTTGGGATAATGAGAAGATGTATTTTAGAACTGGAAACATTTGGATTCGGAACAATTGAAAATAGTTACAGTAACAACTTGCGATTGCTTAAAATAGCGCTAAATTTGTCCCGATTTGAAAAATAATCATTCGTGGCACAAACCAATGTTTGCAAGCCCAAGCATGTTTAATTTGAAACCTTAGATCCAATAACTTTGAAGTTCGTTGTTGGAAGACTTTGATTATATCAATCCTCTAATGAACTTCATGAATTTTGGTTCAATTGAATCATTTGAACTTCGTTGATCATATGTGGTTACTTTGAGCATTTGAAATGAATGATATACTTGACAAAAAAGACAATAATTTGTACCAAGGATTTCAAAATTAGATACATGTTTTTACAAATACATTTCACTAATAATGTGTATCAAAGATTTCAAAATTAGAAATTTTTATATATATTTATTTTATTTTTATTTTATCTAGAGTTATTATTAATTTTATTTACTTAAGAGTAATGTTCTCTTTTTTTTTATTTGAATTTTTTTAAATATTATATTTAACTATATAAATTTTGTTTTTTTTAAATTTTTTTTATTAATTACTATTTTTTATAAACAAGGATTATCATTGAAAAAATTACAAAGCGTACTCTTGTTCGAATACATAAGACAACTTAAAGAAGCTATACAATTACAGTTGTAACTTAAAATATCTCCTATAATTCTCAATTTCTAAATTATCATTTTAATAGGCCATCGTGTTTATTGTCTGGTTATTTGTCACTTTTGTGAAGGAGAAAAAAAAGATGATTGACACGTTTTCTTTGATTGTAGAATAAATTTACAATGTTGGAACGAGGCAAGGTTGAGATTAATCATCCTTAATTGTAACAACAAACAATTGGATTTGGGATAATGAGAAGATGTATTTTAGAAATGGAAACATTTGGATTCGCAACAATTGAAAATAGTTACAGTAACAACTTATGATTGCTTAAAATAGCGCTAAATTTGTCCCGATTAGAAAAATAATCATTCGTGGTGCAAACCTATGTTTGCAAGCCCAAGTATGTTTAATTTGAAACCTTGGATCCAATAACTTTGAAGTTCATTGTTGGAAGGCTTTGATCCTATCAATCCTCTAATGAACTTCATGAATTTTGGTTCAAATGAATCATTTGAACATCGTTCATCATATGTGGTTACTTTGAGCATTTGAAATGAATAATATACTTGACAAAAAGATAATAATTTGTACCAAGGATTTCAAAATTAGATACATGTTTTTACAAATAAATTTAACTAATAATGTGTATCAAAGATTTCAAAATTAGAAATTTTGATATATATTTATTTTATTTGTATTTTATCTAGAGTTATTGTTAATTTTATTTACTTAAGAGTAATGTTTTCTCTTGTTTTATTTGAATTTATTTAAATATTATATTTAACTATATATATTTTGTTTTTTTTATAATATTTTTTATTAATTACTATTTTTTTTTTATAAACAAGGATCATCATTGAATAAATTACAAAGCGTACTCTTGTACGAATACATAAGACGACTCAAAGAAGCCATACAATTCTTAACTTCTAAATTATCATTTTAATAGGCCATCATTTTCGTTGTCTGGTTATTTGTCACTTTTGTGAAGGAGAAGGAAAAGATGATTGACACGTTCTCTTTGGTTGTACGATAAATTTACAATGTTGGAAAGAGGTAAGGTTGAGATTAATCATCCTTAATTGTAACAACAAACAATTGGATTTGGGATAATGAGAAGATGTATTTTAGAACTGGAAACATTTGGATTCGGAACAATTGAAAATAGTTACAGTAACAACTTACGATTGCTTAAAATAGCGCTAAATTTGTCCCGATTTGAAAAATAATCATTCGTGGCGCAAACCAATGTTTGCAAGCCCAAGTATGTTTAATTTGAAACCTTGGATCCAATAACTTTGAAGTTCATTGTTGGAAGGCTTTGATTCTATCAATCCTATAATGAACTTCATGAATTTTGGTTCAAGTGAATCATTTGAACATCGTTGATCATATGTGGTTAGTTTGAGCATTTGAAATGAATGATATACTTGACAAAAAAGACAATAATTTGTACCAAGGATTTCAAAATTAGATACATGTTTTTACAAATACATTTCACTAATAATGTGTATCAAAGATTTCAAAATTAGAAATTTTTATATATACTTATTTTATTTTTATTTTATCTAGAGTTATTATTAATTTTATTTACTTAAGAGTAATGTTCTCTTTTTTTTTATTTGAATTTTTTTAAATATTATATTTAACTATATAAATTTTGTTTTTTTTTAAATATTTTTTATTAATTACTATTTTTTATAAACAAGGATTATCATTGAAAAAATTACAAAGCGTACTCTTGTTCGAATACATAAGACAACTTAAAGAAGCTATACAATTACAGTTGTAACTTAAAATATCTCCTATAATTCTCAATTTCTAAATTATCATTTTAATAGGCCATCATGTTTATTGTCTGGTTATTTGTCACTTTTGTGAAGGAGAAAAAAAAGATGATTGACACGTTTTCTTTGATTGTAGAATAAATTTACAATGTTGGAAAGAGGCAAGGTTGAGATTAATCATCCTTAATTGTAACAAGAAACAATTGGATTTGGGATAATGAGAAGATGTATTTTAGAAATGGAAACATTTGGATTCGGAACAATTGAAAATAGTTACAGTAACAACTTATGATTGCTTAAAATAGCGCTAAATTTGTCCCGATTTGAAAAATAAATATTCGTGGTGCAAACCTATGTTTGCAAGCCCAAGTATGTTTAATTTGAAACCTTGGATCCAATAACTTTGAAGTTCATTGTTGGAAGGCTTTGATCCTATCAATCCTCTAATGAACTTCATGAATTTTGGTTCAAATGAATCATTTGAACATCGTTGATCATATGTGGTTACTTTGAGCATTTGAAATGAATAATATACTTGACAAAAAGATAATAATTTGTACCAAGGATTTCAAAATTAGATACATGTTTTTACAAATAAATTTAACTAATAATGTGTATCAAAGATTTCAAAATTAGAAATTTTGATATATATTTATTTTATTTGTATTTTATCTAGAGTTATTATTAATTTTATTTACTTAAGAGTAATGTTTTCTCTTGTTTTTTTTGAATTTATTTAAATATTATATTTAACTATATATATTTTGTTTTTTTTATAATATTTTTTATTAATTAATATTTTTTTTTATAAACAAGGATCATCATTGAATAAATTACAAAGCGTACTCTTGTACGAATACATAAGACGACTCAAAGAAGCCATACAATTCTTAACTTCTAAATTATCATTTTAATAGGCCATCATTTTCGTTGTCTGGTTATTTGTCACTTTTGTGAAGGTGAAGGAAAAGATGATTGACACGTTCTCTTTGGTTGTACGATAAATTTACAACGTTGGAAAGAGGTAAGGTTGAGATTAATTATCCTTAATTGTAACAACAAACAATTGGATTTGGGTTAATGAGAAGATGTATTTTAGAACTGGAAACATTTGTATTCGGAACAATTGAAAATAGTTATAGTAACAACTTACGATTGCTTAAAATAGCGCTAAATTTGTCCCGATTTGAAAAATAATTATTCGTGGCGCAAACCAATGTTTGAAAGCCCAAGTATGTTTAATTTGAAACCTTAGATCCAATAACTTTGAAGTTCATTGTTGGAAGACTTTGATTCTATCAATCCTCTAATGAACTTCATGAATTTTGGTTCAAGTGAATCATTTGAACATCGTTGATCATATATGGTTACTTTGAGCATTTGAAATGAATGATATACTTGACAAAAAAGACAAAAATTTGTACTAAGGATTTCAAAAGTAGATACATGTTTTTACAAATACATTTCACTAATAACGTGTATCAAAGATTTCAAAATTAGAAATTTTTATATATATTTATTTTATTTTTATTTTATCTAGAGTTATTATTAATTTTATTTACTTAAGAGTAATGTTTTCTCTTTTTTTTTTATTTGAATTTTTTTAAATATTATATTTAACTATATAAATTTTGTTTTTTTTTAATATTTTTTATTAATTACTATTTTTTATAAACAAGGATCATCATTGAAAAAATTACAAGGCGTACTCTTGTTCGAATACATAAGACAACTTAAAGAAGCCATGCAATTACAGTTGTAACTTAAAATATCTCATATAATTCTCAATTTCTAAATTATCATTTTAATAGGCCATCATGTTTATTGTCTGGTTATTTGTCACTTTTGTGAAGGAGAAAAAAAAGATGATTGACACGTTTTCTTTGATTGTACAATAAATTTACAATGTTGGAAATAGGCAAGGTTGAGATTAAACATCCTGAATTGTAACAACAAACAATTGGATATGGAATAATGAGAACATGTATTTTAGAACTGGAAACATTTGGATTTGGAACAATTGAAAATAGTTACATAAGAACTTACGATTGCTTAAAATAGCGCTAAATTTGTCTCGATTTGAAACATAACCATTTGTGGCGCAAACCTATGTGTGCAAGCCGAATTATGTTTAATTTGAAACCTTGGATCCAATAACTTTGAAGTTCATTGTTAGAAGGCTTTGATTCTATCAATCCTCTAATGAACTTCATGAATTTTGGTTCAAATGAATCATTTGAACATCGTTGATCATATGTGGTTACTTTGAGCATTTGAAATGAATGATATACTTGACAAAAAGATAATAATTTGTACCAAGGATTTCAAAATTAGATACATGTTTTTACAAATAAATTTAACTAATAATGTGTATCAAAGATTTCAAAATTAGAAATTTTGATATATATTTATTTTATTTGTATTTTATCTAGAGTTATTATTAATTTTATTTAATTAAGAGTAATGTTTTCTCTTGTTTTATTTGAATTTATTTAAATATTACATTTAACTATATATATTTTGTTTTTTTTTATATTTTTTATTAATTACTATTTTTTTTTATAAACAAGGATCATCATTGAATAAATTACAAAGCGTACTCTTGTACGAATACATAAGACGACTCAAAGAAGCAATACAATTCTTAAATTCTAAATTTCATTTTAATAGGCCATCATTTTCGTTGTCTGGTTATTTGTCACTTTTGTGAAGGAGAAGGAAAAGATGATTGACACGTTCTCTTTGGTTGTACGATAAATTTACAACGTTGGAAAGAGGTAAGGTTGAGATTAATCATCCTTAATTGTAACAACAAACAATTGGATTTGGGATAATGAGAAGATGTATTTTAGAACTGGAAACATTTGGATTCCGAACAATTGAAAATAGTTACAGTAACAACTTACGAATGCTTAAAATAGCGCTAAATTTGTCCCGATTTGAAAAATAATCATTCGTGGCGCAAACCAATGTTTGCAAGCCCAAGTATGTTTAATTTGAAACCTTAGATCCAATAACTTTGAAGTTCATTGTTGGAAGACTTTGATTCTATCAATCCTCTAATGAACTTCATGAATTTTGGTTCAAGTGAATCATTTGAACATCGTTGATCATATGTGGTTACTTTGAGCATTTGAAATGAATGATATACTTGACAAAAAAGACAATAATTTGTACCAAGAATTTCAAAAGTAGATACATGTTTTTACAAATACATTTCACTAATAATGTGTATCAAAGATTTCAAAATTAGAAATTTATCTATATATTTATTTTATTTTTATTTTATCTAGAGTTATTATTAATTTTATTTACTTAAGAGTAATGTTTTCTCTTTTTTTTTATTTGAATTTTTCTAAATATTATATTTAACTATATAAATTTTGTGTTTTTTTAATATTTTTTATTAATTACTATTTTTTATAAACAAGGATTATCATTGAAAAAATTACAAAGCGTACTCTTGTTCGAATACATAAGACAACTTAAAGAAGCCATACAATTACAATTGTAACTTAAAATATCTCATATAATTCTCAATTTCTAAATTATCATTTTAATAGGCCATCATGTTTATTGTCTGGTTATTTGTCACTTTTGTGAAGGAGAAAAAAAAGATGATTGACACGTTTTCTTTGATTGTACAATAAATTTACAATGTTGGAAATAGGCAAGGTTGAGATTAAACATCCTGAATTGTAACAACAAACAATTGGATATGGAATAATGAGAACATGTATTTTAGAACTGGAAACATTTGGATTTGGACCAATTGAAAATAGTTACATAAGAACTTACGATTGCTTAAAATAGCGCTAAATTTGTCTCGATTTGAAAAATAACCATTCGTGGCGCAAACCTATGTGTGCAAGCCGAATTATGTTTAATTTGAAACCTTGAATCCAATAACTTTGAAGTTCATTGTTAGAAGGCTTTTATTCTATCAATCCTCTAATGAACTTCATGAATTTTGGTTCAAATGAATCATTTGAACATCGTTGATCATATGTGGTTACTTTGAGCATTTGTAATGAATGATATAGTTGACAAAAAGATAATAATTTGTACCAAGGATTTCAAAATTAGATACATGTTTTTACAAATAAATTTAACTAATAATGTGTATCAAAGATTTCAAAATTAGAAATTTTGATATATATTTGTTTTATTTGTATTTTATCTAGAGTTATTATTAATTTTATTTACTTAAGAGTAATGTTTTCTCTTGTTTTATTTGAATTTATTTAAATATTATATTTAACTATATATATTTTGTTTTTTTTTTATATTTTTTATTAATTACTATTTTTTTTTATAAACAAGGATTATAATTGAATAAATTACAAAGCGTACTCTTATACGAATACATAAGACGACTCAAAGAAGCCATACAATTACACTTGTAACTTGAAATGTCTCATATAATTCTTAACTTCTAAATTATCATTTTAATAGGCCATCATGTTCGGTATCTGGTTATTTGTCACTTTTGTGAAGGAGAAGGAAAAGATGATTGACACGTTCTCTTTAATTGTACGATAAATTTACAATGTTGGAAAAAGGTAAGGTTGAGATTAATCATACTTCATTGTAACAACAAACAATTGGATTTGGGATAATGAGAAGATGTATTTTAGAACTGGAAACATTTGGATTCGGAATAATTGAAAATAGTTACAGTAACAACTTACGATTGCTTAAAATAGCGTTAAATTTGTCCCGATTTGAAGAATAATCATTCATGGCGCAAACCAATGTTTGCAAGCCCAAGTATGTTTAATTTAAAACCTTGGATCCAATAACTTTGAAGTTCATTGTTGGAAGGCTTTGATTCTATCAATCCTCTAATGAACTTCATGAATTTTGGTTCAAGTGAATCATTTGAACATCGTTGATCGTATGTGGTTACTTTGAGCATTTGAAATGAATGATATACTTGACAAAAAAGACAATAATTTGTACCAAGGATTTCAAAAGTAGATACATATTTTTACAAATACATTTCACTAATAATGTGTATCAAAGATTTCAAAATTAGAAATTTTTATATATATTTATTTTATTTTTATTTTATCTAGAGTTATTATTAATCTTATTTACTTAAGAGTAATGTTTTCTCTTTTTTTTTATATTTGAATTTTTTTAAATATTATATTTAACTATATAAATTTTTTTTTTTTAATATTTTTTATTAATTACTATTTTTTATAAACAATGATTATCATTGAAAAAATTACAAAGCGTACTCTTGTTCGAATACATAAGACATATTAAAGAAGCCATACAATTACAGTTGTAACTTAAAATATCTCCTATAATTCTCAATTTCTAATTTATCATTTTAATAGGTCATCATGTTTATTGTCTGCTTATTTGTCACTTTTGTGAAGGAGAAAAAAAAGATGATTGACACGTTTTCTTTGATTGTACAATAAATTTACAATGTTGGAAAGAGGCAAGGTTGAGATTAATTATCCTTAATTGTAACAACAAACAATTGGATTTGGGTTAATGAGAAGATGTATTTTAGAACTGGAAACATTTGTATTCGGAACAATTGAAAATAGTTACAGAAACAACTTACGATTGCTTAAAATAGCGCTAAATTTGTCCCGATTTGAAAAATAATCATTCGTGGCGCAAACCAATGTTTGAAAGCCCAAGTATGTTTAATTTGAAACCTTAGATCCAATAACTTTGAAGTTCATTGTTGGAAGACTTTGATTCTATCAATCCTCTAATGAACTTCATGAATTTTGGTTCAAGTGAATCATTTGAACATCGTTGATCATATGTGGTTACTTTGAGCATTTGAAATGAATGATATACTTGACAAAAAAGACAAAAATTTGTACTAAGGATTTCAAAAGTAGATACATGTTTTTACAAATACATTTCACTAATAATGTGTATCAAAGATTTCAAAATTAGAAATTTTTGTATATATTTATTTTATTTTTATTTTATCTAGAGTTATTATTAATTTTATTTACTTAAGAGTAATGTTTTCTCTTTTTTTTTTTATTTGAATTTTTTTAAATATTATATTTAACTATATAAATTTTGTTTTTTTTTTAATATTTTTTATTAATTACTATTTTTTATAAACAAGGATCATCATTGAAAAAATTACAAGGCGTACTCTTGTTCGAATACATAAGACAACTTAAAGAAGCCATACAATTACAGTTGTAACTTAAAATATCTCATATAATTCTCAATTTCTAAATTATCATTTTAATAGGCCATCATGTTTATTGTCTGGTTATTTGTCACTTTTGTGAAGGAGAAAAAAAAGATGATTGACACGTTTTCTTTGATTGTACAATAAATTTACAATGTTGGAAATAGGCAAGGTTGAGATTAAACATCCTGAATTGTAACAACAAACAATTGGATATGGAATAATGAGAACATGTATTTTAGAACTGGAAACATTTGGATTTGGAACAATTGAAAATAGTTACATAAGAACTTACGATTGCTTAAAATAGCGCTAAATTTGTCTCGATTTGAAACATAACCATTCGTGGCGCAAACCTATGTGTGCAAGCCGAATTATGTTTAATTTGAAACCTTGGATCCAATAACTTTGAAGTTCATTGTTAGAAGGCTTTGATTCTATCAATCCTCTAATGAACTTCATGAATTTTGGTTCAAATGAATCATTTGAACATCGTTGATCATACGTGGTTACTTTGAGCATTTGAAATGAATGATATACTTGACAAAAAGATAATAATTTGTACCAAGGATTTCAAAATTAGATACATGTTTTTACAAATAAATTTAACTAATAATGTGTATCAAAGATTTCAAAATTAGAAATTTTGATATATATTTATTTTATTTGTATTTTATCTAGAGTTATTATTAATTTTATTTAATTAAGAGTAATGTTTTCTCTTGTTTTATTTGAATTTATTTAAATATTATATTTAACTATATATATTTTGTTTTTTTTATATTTTTTATTAATTACTATTTTTTTTTATAAAGAAGAATCATCATTGAATAAATTACAAAGCGTACTCTTGTACGAATACATTAGACGACTCAAAGAAGCAATACAATTCTTAAATTCTAAATTATCATTTTAATAGGCCATCATTTTCGTTGTCTGGTTATTTGTCACTTTTGTGAAGGAGAAGGAAAAGATGATTGACACGTTCTCTTTGGTTGTACGATAAATTTACAACGTTGGAAAGAGGTAAGGTTGAGATTAATCATCCTTAATTGTAACAACAAACAATTGGATTTGGGATAATGAGAAGATGTATTTTAGAACTGGAAACATTTGGATTCGGAACAATTGAAAATAGTTACAGTAACAACTTGCGATTGCTTAAAATAGCGCTAAATTTGTCCTGATTTGAAAAATAATCATTCGTGGCGCAAACCAATGTTTGCAAGCCCAAGTATGTTTAATTTGAAACCTTAGATCCAATAACTTTGAAGTTCATTGTTGGAAGACTTTGATTCTATCAATCCTCTAATGAACTTCATGAATTTTGGTTCAAGTGAATCATTTGAACATCGTTGATCATATGCGGTTACTTTGAGCATTTGAAATGAATGATATACTTGACAAAAAAGACAATAATTTGTACCAAGAAATTCAAAAGTAGATACATGTTTTTACAAATACATTTCACTAATAATGTGTATCAAAGATTTCAAAATTAGAAATTTATATATATATTTATTTTATTTTTATTTTATCTAGAGTTATTATTAATTTTATTTACTTAAGAGTAATGTTTTCTCTTTTTTTTTTATTTGAATTTTTTTAAATATTATATTTAACTATATAAATTTTGTGTTTTTTTAATATTTTTTATTAATTACTATTTTTTATAAACAAGGATTATCATTGAAAAAATTACAAAGCGTACTCTTGTTCGAATACATAAGACAACTTAAAGAAGCCATACAATTACAGTTGTAACTTAAAATATCTCATATAATTCTCAATTTCTAAATTATCATTTTAATAGGCCATCATGTTTATTGTCTGGTTATTTGTCACTTTTGTGAAGGAGAAAAAAAAGATGATTGACACGTTTTCTTTGATTGTACAATAAATTTACAATGTTGGAACGAGGCAAGGTTGAGATTAAACATCCTGAATTATAACAACAAACAATTGGATCTGGAATAATGAGAACATGTATTTTAGAACTGGAAACATTTGGATTTGGACCAATTGAAAATAGTTACATAAGAACTTACGATTGCTTAAAATAGCGCTAAATTTGTCTCGATTTGAAAAATAACCATTCGTGGCGCAAACCTATGTGTGCAAGCCGAATTATGTTTAATTTGAAACCTTGGATCTAATAACTTTGAAGTTCATTGTTAGAAGGATTTGATTCTATCAATCCTCTAATGAACTTCATGAATTTTGGTTCAAATGAATCATTTGAACATCGTTGATCATATGTGGTTACTTTGAGCATTTGAAATGAATGATGTACTTGACAAAAAGATAATAATTTGTACCAAGGATTTCAAAATTAGATACATGTTTTTACAAATAAATTTAACTAATAATGTGTATCAAAGATTTCAAAATTAGAAATTTTGATATATATTTATTTTATTTGTATTTTATCTAGAGTTATTATTAATTTTATTTACTTAAGAGTAATGTTTTCTCTTGTTTTATTTGAATTAATTTAAATATTATATTTAACTATATATATTTTGTTTTTTTTTTATATTTTTTATTAATTACTATTTTTTTTTATAAACAAGGATTATAATTGAATAAATTACAAAGCGTACTCTTATACGAATACATAAGACGACTTAAAGAAGGCATACAATTACACTTGTAACTTGAAATGTCTCATATAATTCTTAACTTCTAAATTATCATTTTAATAGGCCATCATGTTCGTTGTCTGGTTATTTGTCACTTTTGTGAAGGAGAAGGAAAAGATGATTGACACGTTCTCTTTGGTTGTACGATAAATTTACAATGTTGGAAAGAGGTAAGGTTGAGATTAATCATACTTAATTGTAACAACAAACAATTGGATTTGGGATAATGAGAAGATGTATTTTAGAACTGGAAACATTTGGATTCGGAACAATTGAAAATAGTTACAGTAACAACTTACGATTGCTTAAAATAGCGTTAAATTTGTCCCGATTTGAAGAATAATCATTCATGGCGCAAACCAATGTTTGCAAGCCCAAGTATGTTTAATTTGAAACCTTGGATCCAATAACTTTGAAGTTCATTGTTGGAAGGCTTTGATTCTATCAATCCTCTAATGAACTTCATGAATTTTGGTTCAAGTGAATCATTTGAACATCGTTGATCGTATGTGGTTACTTTGAGCATTTGAAACGAATGATGTACTTGACAAAAAAGACAATAATTTGTACCAAGGATTTCAAAAGTAGATACATGTTTTTACAAATACATTTCACTAATAATGTGTATCAAAGATTTCAAAATTAGAAATTTTTATATATATTTATTTTATTTTTATTTTATCTAGAGTTATTATTAATCTTATTTACTTAAGAGTAATGTTTTCTCTTTTTTTTATATTTGAATTTTTTTAAATATTATATTTAACTATATAAATTTTTTTTTTTTTAATATTTTTTATTAATTACTATTTTTTATAAACAAGGATTATCATTGAAAAAATTACAAAGCGTACTCTTGTTCGAATACATAAGACAACTTAAAGAAGCCATACAATTACAGTTGTAACTTAAAATATCTCCGATAATTCTCAATTTCTAATTTATCATTTTAATAGGTCATCATGTTTATTGTCTGCTTATTTGTCACTTTTGTGAAGGAGAAAAAAAAGATGATTGACACGTTTTCTTTGATTGTACAATAAATTTACAATGTTGGAAAGAGGCAAGGTTGAGATTAATCATCCTTAATTGTAATAACAAACAATTGTATTTGGGATAATGAGAAGATGTATTTTAGAACTGGAAACATTTGGATTTGGAACAATTGAAAATAGTTACAGTAACAACTTATGATTGCTTAAAATAGCGCTAAATTTGTCCCGATTTGAAAAATAATCATTCGTGGTGCAAACCTATGTTTGCAAGCCCAAGTAGGTTTAATTTGAAACCTTGGATCCAATAACTTTTAAGTTCATTGTTGGAAGGCTTTGATCCTATCAATCCTCTAATGAACTTCATGAATTTTGGTTCAAATGAATCATTTGAACATCGTTGATCATATGTGGTTACTTTGAGCATTTGAAATGAATAATATACTTGACAAAAAGATAATAATTTGTACCAAGGATTTCAAAATTAGATACATGTTTTTACAAATAAATTTAACTAATAATGTGTATCAAAGATTTCAAAATTAGAAATTTTGATATATATTTATTTTATTTGTATTTTATCTAGAGTTATTATTAATTTTATTTACTTAAGAGTAATGTTTTCTCTTGTTTTATTTTTATTTATTTAAATATTATATTTACCTATATATATTTTGTTTTTTTTTTATATTTTTTATTAATTACTATTTTTTTTTATAAACAAGGATCATCATTGAATAAATTACAAAGCGTACTCTTGTACGAATACATAAGACGACTCAAAGAAGCCATACAATTCTTAACTTCTAAATTATCATTTTAATAGGCCATCATTTTCGTTGACTGGTTATTTGTCACTTTTGTGAAGGAGAAGGAAAAGATGATTGACACGTTCTCTTTGGTTGTACGATAAATTTACAACGTTGGAAAGAGGTAAGGTTGAGATTAATCATCCTTAATTGTAACAACCAAACAATTGGATTTGGGATAATGAGAAGATGTATTTTAGAACTGGAAACATTTGGATTCGGAACAATTGAAAATAGTTACAGTAACAACTTGCGATTGCTTAAAATAACGCTAAATTTGTCCCGATTTGAAAAATAATCATTCGTGGCACAAACCAATGTTTGCAAGCCCAAGCATGTTTAATTTGAAACCTTAGATCCAATAACTTTGAAGTTCGTTGTTGGAAGACTTTGATTATATCAATCCTCTAATGAACTTCATGAATTTTGGTTCAATTGAATCATTTGAACTTCGTTGATCATATGTGGTTACTTTGAGCATTTGAAATGAATGATATACTTGACAAAAAAGACAATAATTTGTACCAAGGATTTCAAAAGTAGATACATGTTTTTACAAATACATTTCACTAATAATGTGTATCAAAGATTTCAAAATTAGAAATTTTTATATATATTTATTTTATTTTTATTTTATCTAGAGTTATTATTAATTTTATTTACTTAAGAGTAATGTTTTCTCTTTTTTTTTTATTTGAATTTTTTTAAATATTATATTTAACTATATAAATTTTGTTTTTTTTTAATATTTTTTATTAATTACTATTTTTTATAAACAAGGATTATCATTGAAAAAATTACAAAGCGTACTCTTGTTCGAATACATAAGACAACTTAAAGAAGCCATACAATTACAATTGTAACTTAAAATATCTCATATAATTCTCAATTTCTAAATTATCATTTTAATAGGCCATCATGTTTATTGTCTGATTATTTGTCACTTTTGTGAAGGAGAAAAAAAAGATGATTGACACGTTTTCTTTGATTGTACAATAAATTTACAATGTTGGAAAGAGGCAAGGTTAGGATTAAACATCCTGAATTGTAACAACAAACAATTGGATTTGGAATAATGAGAACATGTATTTTAGAACTGGAAACATTTGGATTTGGAACAATTGAAAATAGTTACAGTAACAACTTATGATTGCTTAAAATAGTGCTAAATTTGTCTCGATTTGAAAAATAACCATTCGTAGAGCAAACCTATGTTTGCAAGCCCAAGTATGTTTAATTTGAAACCTTGGATCCAATAACTTTGAAGTTCATTGTTGGAAGGCTTTGATCCTATCAATCCTCTACTGAACTTCATCAATTTTGATTCAAATGAATCATTTGAACATCGTTGATCATATGTGGTTACTTTGAGCATTTGAAATGAATAATATACTTGACAAAAAGATAATAATTTGTACCAAGGATTTCAAAATTATATACATGTTTTTACAAATAAATTTAACTAATAATGTGTATCAAAGATTTCAAAATTAGAAATTTTGATATATATTTATTTTATTTGTATTTTATCTAGAGTTATTATTAATTTTATTTACTTAAGAGTAATGTTTTCTCTTGTTTTATTTGAATTTATTTAAATATTATATTTAACTATATATATATATATATATATATATATATATATATATATATATATATATATATATATATATATATATATTTATATTTTATATTAATTACTATTTTTTTTATAAACAAGGATCATCATTGAATAAATTACAAAGCGTACTCTTGTACGAATACATAAGACGACTCAAAGAAGCCATATAATTCTTAACTCCTAAATTATCATTTTAATAGGCCATCATTTTCGTTGTCTGGTTATTTGTCACTTTTGTGAAGGAGAAGGAAAAGATGATTGACACGTTCTCTTTGGTTGTACGATAAATTTACAATGTTGGAAAGAGGTAAGGTTGAGATTAATCATCCTTAATTGTAACAACAAACAATTGGATTTGGGATAATGAGAAGATGTATTTTAGAACTGGAAACATTTGGATTCAGAACAATTGAAAATAGTTACAGTAACAACTTACGATTGCTTAAAATAGCGCTAAATTTGTCCCGATTTGAAAAATAATCATTCGTGGCGCAAACCAATGTTTGCAAGCCCAAGTATGTTTAATTTGAAACCTTAGATCCAATAACTTTGAAGTTCATTGTTGGAAGACTTTGATTCTATCAATCCTCTAATGAACTTCATGAATTTTGGTTCCAGTGAATCATTTGAACATCGTTGATCATATGTGGTTACTTTGAGCATTTGAAATGAATGATATACTTGACAAAAAAGACAATAATTTGTACCAAGGATTTCAAAAGTAGATACATGTTTTTACAAATACATTTCACTAATAATGTGTATCAAAGATTTCAAAATTAGAAATTTTTATATATATTTATTTTATTTTTATTTTATCTTGAGTTATTATTAATTTTATTTACTTAAGAGTAATGTTTTCTCTTTTTTTTTTATTTGAATTTTTTTAAATATTATATTTAACTATATAAATTTTGTTTTTTTTTAATATTTTTTATTAATTACTATTTTTTATAAACAAGGATTATCATTGAAAAAATTACAAAGCGTACTCTTGTTCGAATACATAAGACAACTTAAAGAAGCCATACAATTACAGTTGTAACTTAAAATATCTCATATAATTCTCAATTTCTAAATTATCATTTTAATAGGCCATCATGTTTATTGTCTGGTTATTTGTCACTTTTGTGAAGGAGAAAAAAAAGATGATTGACACGTTTTCTTTGATTGTACAATAAATTTACAATGTTGGAAAGAGGCAACGTTAGGATTAAACATCCTGAATTGTAACAACAAACAATTGGATCTGGAATAATGAGAACATGTATTTTAGAACTGGAAACATTTGGATTTGGAACAATTGAAAATAGTTACAGTAACAACTTATGATTGCTTAAAATAGTGTTAAATTTGTCTCGATTTGAAAAATAACCATTCGTGGAGCAAACCTATGTTTGCAAGCCCAAGTATGTTTAATTTGAAACCTTGGATCCAATAACTTTGAAGTTCATTGTTGGAAGGCTTTGATCCTATCAATCCTCTAATGAACTTCATGAATTTTGGTTCAAATGAATCATTTGAACATCGTTGATCATATGTGGTTACTTTGAGCATTTGAAATGAATAATATACTTGACAAAAAGATAATAATTTGTACCAAGGATTTCAAAATTAGATACATGTTTTTACAAATAAATTTAACTAATAATGTGTATCAAAGATTTCAAAATTATAAATTTTGATATATATTTATTTTATTTGTATTTTATCTAGAGTTATTATTAATTTTATTTACTTAAGAGTAATGTTTTCTCTTGTTTTATTTTTATTTATTTAAATATTATATTTAACTATATATATTTTGTTTTTTTTTTATATTTTTTATTAATTACTATTTTTTTTTATAAACAAGGATCATCATTGAATAAATTACAAAGCGTACTCTTGTACGAATACATAAGACGACTCAAAGAAGCCATACAATTCTTAACTTCTAAATTATCATTTTAATAGGCCATCATTTTCGTTGTCTGGTTATTTGTCACTTTTGTGAAGGAGTAGGAAAAGATGATTGACACGTTCTCTTTAGTTGTACGATAAATTTACAACGTTGGAAAGAGGTATGGTTGAGATTAATCATCCTTAATTGTAACAACCAAACAATTGGATTTGGGATAATGAGAAGATGTATTTTAGAACTGGAAACATTTGGATTCGGAACAATTGAAAATAGTTATAGTAACAACTTACGATTGCTTAAAATAGCGCTAAATTTGTCGCGATTTGAAAAATAATCATTCGTGGCGCAAACCAATGTTTGCAAACCCAAGCATGTTTAATTTGAAACCTTAGATCCAATAACTTTGAAGTTCGTTGTTGGAAGACTTTGATTCTATCAATCCTCTAATGAACTTCATGAATTTTGGTTCCAGTGAATCATTTGAACATCGTTGATCATATGTGGTTACTTTGAGCATTTGAAATGAATGATATACTTGACAAAAAAGACAATAATTTGTACCAAGGATTTCAAAAGTAAATACATGTTTTTACAAATACATTTCACTAATAATGTGTATCAAAGATTTCAAAATTAGAAATTTTTATATATATTTATTTTATTTTTATTTTATCTAGAGTTATTATTAATTTTATTTACTTAAGAGTAATGTTTTCTCTTTTTTTTTTATTTGAATTTTTTTAAATATTATATTTAAATATATAAATTTTGTTTTTTTTTAATATTTTTTATTAATTACTATTTTTTATAAACAAGGTTTATCATTGAAAAAATTACAAAGCGTACTCTTGTTCGAATACATAAGACAACTTAAAGAAGCCATACAATTACAGTTGTAAATTAAAATATCTCATATAATTCTCAATTTCTAAATTATCATTTTAATAGGTCATCATGTTTATTGTCTGGTTATTTGTCACTTTTGTGAAGGAGAAAGAAAAGATGATTGACACGTTTTCTTTGGTTGTACAATAAATTTACAATGTTGGAAAGAGGCAAGGTTGAGATTAATCATCCTGAATTGTAACAACAAACAATTGGATCTGGAATAATGAGAACATGTATTTTAGAACTGGAAAGATTTGGATTCGGAACAATTGAAAATAGTTACATAAGAACTTACGATTGCTTAAAATAGCGCTAAATTTGTCTGGATTTGAAAAATAACAATTCGTGGCGCAATCCTATGTGTGCAAGCCGAATTATGTTTAATTTGAAACCTTGGATCCAATAACTTTGAAGTTCATTGTTAGAAGGCTTTGATTCTATCAATCCTCTAATGAACTTCATGAATTTTGGTTCAAATGAATCATTTGAACATCATTGATCATATGTGGTTACTTTGAGCATTTGAAATGAATGATATACTTGACAAAAAGATAATAATTTGTACCAAGGATTTCAAAATTAGATACATGTTTTTAAAAATAAATTTCACTAATAATGCGTATCAATGATTTCAAAAGTAGAAATTTGGATATATATTTATTTGATTGTATTTTATCTAGAGTTATTATTAATTTTATTTACTTAAGAGTAATGTTTTCTCTTGTTTTATTTGAATTTATTTAAATATTATATTTAACTATATATATTTTTGTTTGTTTTTATATTTTTTATTAATTACTATTTTTTTTTATAAACAAGGATTATCATTGAATAAATTACAAAGCGTACTCTTGTTCGAATACATAAGACGACTCAAAGAAGCCATACAGTTACACTTGTAACTTGAAATGTCTCATATAATTCTTAACTTCTAAATTATCATTTTAATAGTCCATCATGTTCGTTGTCTGGTTATTTGTCACTTTTGTGAAGGAGAAGGAAAAGATGATTGACACGTTCTCTTTGGTTGTACGATAAATTTACAATGTTGGAAAGAGGCAAGGTTGAGATTAATCATCCTTAATTGTAACAACAAACAATTGGATTTGGGATAATGAGAAGATTTATTTTAGAACTTGAAACATTTGGATTCTGAACAATTGAAAATAGTTACAGTAACAACTTACGATTGCTTAAAATAGCACTAAATTTGTCCCAATTAAAAAAATAATCGTTCGTGGCGCAAACAAATGTTTGGAAGCCCAAGTATGTTTAATTTGAAACCTTGGATCCAATAACTTTGAAGTTCATTGTTAGAAGGCTTTGATTCTATCAATCCTCTAATGAACTTCATGAATTTTGGTTCAAGTGAATCATTTTGAACATCGTTGATCATATGTGGTTACTTGGAGCATTTGAAATGAATGATATACTTGACAAAAAAGACAATAATTTGTACCAAGGATTTCAAAAGTAGATACATGTTTTTACAAATACATTTCACTAATAATGTGTATCAAATATTTCAAAATTAGAAATTTATATATATATATATATATATATATATATATATATATATATATATATATATATATATATATATATATATATATATATATATATATATATATATATATATATATATATATATATATATATATATATTTATTTTAGTTGTATTTTATCTAGAATTATTATTAATTTTATTTACTTAAGAGTAATGTTTTCTCTTGTTTTATTTGAATTTATTTAAATATTAAATTTAACTATATATATTTTGTTTTTTTTTTAAATATATTTAATTTATCACTATTTTTTTTATAAACAAGGATTATCATTGAATAAATTACAAAGCGTACTCTTGTACGAATACATAAGACAACTCAAAGAAGCCATACAATTACAGTTGTAACTTGAAATGTCTCATATAATTCTTAACTTCTAAATTATCATTTTAATAGGCCATCATGTTCGTTGTCTGGTAATTTGTCACTTTTGTGAAGGAGAAGGAAAAGATGATTGACACGTTCTCTTTGGTTGTACGATAAATTTACAATGTTGGAAAGAGGCAAGGTTGAGATTAATCATCCTTAATTGTAACAACAAACAATTGGATTTGGGATAATGAGAAGATTTATTTTAGAACTGGAAACATTTGGATTCGGAACAATTGAAAATAGTTACAGTAACAACTTACGATTGCTTAAAATAGCGCTAAATTTGTCCCAATTAAAAAAATAATCATTCCTGACGCAAATCTATGTTTGCAAGCCCAAATATGTTTAATTTGAAACCTTGGATCCAATAACTTTGAAGTTCATTGTTAGAAGGCTTTGATTCTGTCAAATCTCTAATGAACTTCATGAATTTTGGTTCAAGTGAATCATTTGAACATCGTTGATCATATGTGGTTACTTTGAGCATTTGAAATGAATGATATACTTGACAAAAAAGACAATAATTTGTACCAAGGATTTCAAAAGTAGATACATGTTTTTACAAATACATTTCACTAATAATGTGTATCAACTATTTCAAAATTAGAAATTTATATATATATATATATATATATATATATATATATATATATATATATATATATATATATATATATATATATATATATATATATATATATATATATATATATATATATATATATATATATATATATATTTTAGTTGTATTTTATCTAGAGTTATTATTAATTTTATTTACTTAAGAGTAATGTTTTCTAATTTTTTTTCATTTGAATTTTTTTAAATATTATATTTAACTAGATAAATTTTGTTTTTTTTAAATATTTTTTAATAATTACTATATTTTTATAAACAAGGATTATCATTGAATAAATTACAAAGCGTACTCTTGTTCGAATACATAAGACAACTTAAAGAAGCCATACAATTACAGTTGTAACTTGAAATATCTCCTATAATTCTCAATTTCTAAATTATCATTTTAATAGGCCATCATGTTCGTTGTCTGGTTATTTGTCACTTTTGTGAAGGAGAAGGAAAAGATGATTGAGATGTTCTCTTTGGTTGTACAATAAATTTACAATGTTGGAAAGAGGCAAGGTTGAGATTAATCATCATTAATTGTAACAACGAACAATTGGATTTGGGATAACAAGAAAATGGATTTTAGAACTCGAAACATTTGGATTCAGAACAATTGAAAATAGTTACAGTAACAACTTACGATTGCTTAAAATGGCGCAAAATTTGTCCCGATTTGAAAAATAATCATTTGTGGCGCAAACCTGTGTTTGCAAGCCCAAGTATGTTTAATTTGAAACCTTGGATCCAATAACTTTTAATTTCATTATTGGAAGGCTTTGATTCTATCAATTCTATAATGAACTTCATTAATTTTGGTTCAAGTGAATCATTTGAACTTCCTTGATCATATGTGGTTACTTTGAGCATTTGAAATGAATGATATACTTGACAAAAAAAGAAAATAATTTGTACCAAGGATTTCAAAATTAGATACATGTTTTTACAAATAAATTTCACTAATAATGTGTATCAAAGATTTCAAAATTAGAAATTTTGATATATATATTTATTTTATTTGTATTTTATCTAGAGTTATTATTAATTTTATTTACTTAAGAGTAATGTTTTCTCTTGTTTTATTTGAATTTATTTAAATATTAGATTTAACTATATATTTTGTTTATTTTTAAATATTTTTAATTAATTACTATTTTTTTATAAACAAGGATTATCATTGAATAAATTACAAAGTGTACTCTTGTACGAATACATAAGACAACTCAAAGAAGCCATACAATTACAGTTGTAACTTGAAATGTCTCATATAATTCTTAACTTCTAAATTATCATTTTAATAGGCCATCATGTTCGTTGTCTGGTTATTTGTCACTTTTGTGAAGGATAAGGAAAAGATGATTGACACGTTCTCTTTGGTTGTACGATAAATTTACAATGTTGGAAAGAGGCAAGGTTGAGTTTAATCATCCTGAATTGTAACAACAAACAATTGTATTTGGGATAATGCGAACATTTATTTTAGAACTGGAAACATTTGGATTCGGAAAAATTGAAAATAGTTACAGTAACAACTTACGATTGCTTAAAATAGCGCTAAAGTTGTCCCAATTTGAAAAATAATCATTCGTGGCGCAAACCTATGTTTGCAAGCCCAAATATGTTTAATTTGAAACCTTGGATCCAATAACTTTGAATTTCATTGTTAGAAGGCTTTGATTCTATCAATCCTCTAATGAACTTCATGAATTTTGGTTTAAGTGAATCATTTGAACATCGTTGATCATATGTGGTTACTTTGAGCATTTGAAATGAATGATATACTTGACAAAAAAGACAATAATTTGTACCAAGGATTTCAAAAGTAGATACATGTTTTTACAAATACATTTCACTAATAATGTGTATCAAAGATTTCAAAATTAGAAATTTTTATATATATTTATTTTAGTTGTATTTTATCTAGAGTTATTATTAATTTTATTTACTTAAGAGTAATGTTTTCTAGTTTTTTTTCATTTGAATTTTTTTAAATATTATATTTAACAAGATAAATTTTTTTTTTTAAATATTTTTTATTAATTACTATTTTTTTATAAACAAGGATTATCATTGAATAAATTACAAAGCGTACTCTTGTTCGAATACATAAGACAACTTAAAGAAGCCATACAATTACAGTTGAAACTTGAAATATCTCCTATAATTCTCAATTTCTAAATTATCATTTTAATAGGCCATCATGTTCGTTGTCTGGTTATTTGTCACTTTTGTGACGGAGAAGGAAAAGATGATTGACATGTTCTCTTTGGTTGTACAATAAATTTACAATGTTGGAAAGAGGCAAGGTTGAGATTAATCATCATTAATTGTAACAACGGACAATTGGATTTTGGATAACAAGAAAATTGATTTTAGAACTGGAAACATTTGGATTCGAAACAATTGAAAATAGTTACAGTAACAACTTACGATTGCTTAAAATGACGCAAAATTTGTCCCGATTTGAAAAATAATCATTTGTGGGCCAAACCTGTGTTTGCAAGCCCAAGTATGTTTAATTTGAAACCTTGGATCCAATAACTTTTAATTTCATTGTTGGAAGGCTTTGATTCTATCAATTTTCTAATGAACTTCATGAATTTTTGTTCAAGTGAATCATTTGAACATCGTTGATCATATGTGGTTACTTTGAGCATTTGAAATGAATAATATACTTGACAAAAAGATAATAATTTGTACCAAGGATTTCAAAATTAGATACATCTTTTTACAAATAAATTTCACTAATAATGTGTATCAAAGATTTCAAAATTAGAAATTTTGATATATATTTATTTTATTTGTATTTTATCTAGAGTTATTATTAATTTTATTTTCTTAAGAGTAATGTTTTCTCTTGTTTTATTTGAATTATTTAAATATTAAATTTAACTATATAAATTTTGTTTTTTTTTTTAATATTTTTTATGAATCACTATTTTTTTTATAAACAAGGATTATCATTGAATAAATTACAAAGCGTACTCTTGTACGAATACATAAGACAACTCAAAGAAGCCATACAATTACAGTTGTAACTTGAAATGTCTCATATAATTCTTAACTTCTAAATTATCATTTTAATAGGCCATCATGTTCGTTGTCTGGTTATTTGTCACTTTTGTGAAGGAGAAGGAAAAGATGATTGACACGTTCTCTTTGGTTGTACGATAAATTTACAATGTTGGAAAGAGGCAAGGTTGAGATTAATCATCCTTAATTGTAACAACAAACAATTGGATTTGGGATAATGAGAAGATTTATTTTAGAACTGGAAACATTTGGATTCGGAACAATTGAAAATAGTTACAGTAACAACTTACGATTGCTTAAAATAGCGCTAAATTTGTCCCAATTAAAAAAATAATCATTCCTGGCGCAAATCTATGTTTGCAAGCCCAAATATGTTTAATTTGAAACCTTGGATCCAATAACTTTGAAGTTCATTGTTAGAAGGCTTTGATTCTATCAATCCTCTAATGAACTTCATGAATTTTGGTTCAAGTGAATCATTTGAACATCGTTGATCATATGTGGTTACTTTGAGCATTTGAAATGAATGATATACTTGACAAAAAAGACAATAATTTGTACCAAGGATTTCAAAAGTAGATACATGTTTTTACAAATACATTTCACTAATAATGTGTATCAAAGATTTCAAAATTAGAAATTTTTATATATATTTATTTTAGTTGTATTTTATCTAGAGTTATTATTAATTTTATATACTTAAGAGTAATGTTTTCTAATTTTCTTTCATTTGAATTTTTTTAAATATTATATTTAACTAGATAAATTTTGTTTTTTTTAAATATTTTTTATTAATTACTATTTTTTTATAAACAAGGATTATCATTGAATAAATTACAAAGCGTACTCTTGTTCGAATACATAAGACAACTTAAAGAAGCCATACAATTACAGTTGTAACTTGAAATATCTCCTATAATTCTCAATTTCTAAATTATCATTTTAATAGGCCATCATGTTCGTTGTCTGGTTATTTGTTACTTTTATGACGGAGAAGGAAAAGATGATTGACATGTTCTCTTTGTTTGTACAATAAATTTACAATGTTGGAAAGAGGCAAGGTTGAGATTAATCATCATTAATTGTAACAACGAACAATTGGATTTGGGATAACAAGAAAATGGATTTTAGAACTGGAAACATTTGGATTCGAAACAATTGAAAATAGTTACAGTAACAACTTACGATTGCTTAAAATGGCGCAAAATTTGTCCCGATTTGAAAAATAATCATTTGTGGCGCAAACCTGTGTTTGCAAGCCCAAGTATGTTTAATTTGAAACCTTGGATCCAATAACTTTTAATTTCATTGTTGGAAGGCTTTGATTCTATCAATTCTATAATGAACTTCATTAATTTTGGTTCAAGTGAATCATTTGAACTTCCTTGATCATATGTGGTTACTTTGAGCATTTGAAATGAATGATATACTTGACAAAAAAAGAAAATAATTTGTACCAAGGATTTCAAAATTAGATACATGTTTTTACAAATAAATTTCACTAATAATGTGTATCAAAGATTTCAAAATTAGAAATTTTGATATATATATTTATTTTATTTGTATTTTATCTAGAGTTATTATTAATTTTATTTACTTAAGAGTAATGTTTTCTCTTGTTTTATTTGAATTTATTTAAATATTAGATTTAACTATATATTTTGTTTATTTTTAAATATTTTTAATTAATTACTATTTTTTTATAAACAAGGATTATCATTGAATAAATTACAAAGTGTACTCTTGTACGAATACATAAGACAACTCAAAGAAGCCATACAATTACAGTTGTAACTTGAAATGTCTCATATAATTCTTAACTTCTAAATTATCATTTTAATAGGCCATCATGTTCGTTGTCTGGTTATTTGTCACTTTTGTGAAGGATAAGGAAAAGATGATTGACACGTTCTCTTTGGTTGTACGATAAATTTACAATGTTGGAAAGAGGCAAGGTGAGTTTAATCATCCTGAATTGTAACAACAAACAATTGTATTTGGGATAATGCGAACATTTATTTTAGAACTGGAAACATTTGGATTCGGAAAAATTGAAAATAGTTACAGTAACAACTTACGATTGCTTAAAATAGCGCTAAAGTTGTCCCAATTTGAAAAATAATCATTCGTGGCGCAAACCTATGTTTGCAAGCCCAAATATGTTTAATTTGAAACCTTGGATCCAATAACTTTGAATTTCATTGTTAGAAGGCTTTGATTCTATCAATCCTCTAATGAACTTCATGAATTTTGGTTTAAGTGAATCATTTGAACATCGTTGATCATATGTGGTTACTTTGAGCATTTGAAATGAATGATATACTTGACAAAAAAGACAATAATTTGTACAAAGGATTTCAAAAGTAGATACATGTTTTTACAAATACATTTCACTAATAATGTGTATCAAAGATTTCAAAATTAGAAATTTTTATATATATTTATTTTAGTTGTATTTTA